>CAUYON010212831.1:0-10098 GCA_963573935.1 Arctocebus calabarensis
TAGAGTGCCGTGGCGTCACACTGCTCACAGCAACCTCCAGCTTTTGGGCCTAAGCGATTCTCTTGCCTCAGCCTCCCGAGTAGCTGGGACTACAGGCGCCCGCCACAGCGCCCGGCTATTTTTTTGTTTTGCAGTTCGGCCGAGGCCGGGCTTGAACCCGCCACCTTCGTTATATGGGGCCGGCGCCCTACTCGCTGAGCCACAGGAGCTGCCCGGCATGATCTGTTTTTTGAAACTCTCTTTTACTTTTATTTATATAATATTAGTTGTCTATTTTTTGAGACTTTGGAAAAAAAATAAGAAGTTAAGTGATGACTTCATACTGAGCCTCAGAGTCAAAGCATTCTATAGTAGACATATTCTTATTTGACAATGTGAACATTACTTTCTTGACATTATTATTATGAATATTGCTTAATATTTTGATGCAGTAATCGTCTGTTTTCTTTTCTGAATGTATTTATCTTCATTCATTCTTTACGTGGTTTTTGTTTCTAGTCCTTATCTAAAACATTGTTATTGTTATTAAATTTTAAGCCTTTTAAATTCTGTGAAGGTAAAAAGTGGAAACCTAATTAACACATGTATATGTAAAAATAAAAAATAAATAAATAAAATTTAAAAAAGAACAAGAAACAGACCAAGATTTACTTTCTTCAGAAAGAATGGTTAAATCATGAGAAAACAGTAAATGTATTCATTTTGTACAATACTGTATGTATGCTTTTACTGTGTTTTGATTATATGTGATTTTGTATGATAGTCTCCAATAAAAGCTGTACAAAAAAAGAGAAGCACATATATGAATCAGTATGGTAGGCCTAGGTCCTTATGTTGACCATCTCTGTCTGTTGGCCAGTTTCTTACAGTCCTTTGGATGATCAACTAATAGAGGTTCTATTGTATTTACTTATTTTTGATTGACAAATAAAAATTGTATATATTTAGGCTGTACGGTTTGATGTGTTGAAATATGTATACATTGTGGAATGGATAAATCAAGTTTTATGTGGTGAGAACACTTAAAATGTACTTTCTTGGCAATTTTTAAGTATATAATATATTGTTATTAAATATAGTCACTATGTTGTACAATGGCTCTCTCTTGAACTTGTTTCTCCTAACTGAAAATGTATCCTTTCACCAAATTTTCCCAAACCCAGTCCTCATCCTCTACCTTCCTGGTAGCCACTGTTCCTCCGTCTGCTTCAATGAGATCAACTTCCTTTTTTTCCTTTTCTTTTCTTTTTTTTGAGACAGAGTCTCCCTATGTTGCCCTGGGTAGAGTGCAGTGGTGCCACAGCTCACAGCAACCTCCAGCTCTTGGGCTTAAGTGTTTCTCTTGCCTCAGCCTCCCAGTTAGCTGGGACTCCAGGTGCCCGCCACAATGCCTGGCTAGAGATCAACTTTCTTAGATCCTACATATAAGTTAGACCAGGCAGTATTTGTCTTTCTGTGCCTGGCTTATTTCACTTAACATAACGTCCTCCAATGTCATCTATGTTGTTGCAATTGACAGGAGATTCTCCCTTTTTAAAGCTGAATAGTGTTCAATTATGCATATATAACACATTTTCTTTATCCGTTTATTCATTGAAGGACACATGGGTTGATTCCATATCTTGGCCGTCTATTATATGAATAATGCTGCGATGAACATGAGGGTGAAGATATCTCTTTGACATACTGATTTTATTTCCTTTGGCTATATACCCAGAAGTGGAATTGCTAGATCCTACGGTAGTTATATTTTCAGTTTCTTTTTATAGATCTCCATACTGTTTCCCATACCGATTATACTAATTTACATTTCCAACAGGACATAAGGGTTCCCTTTTCTCCACGTCTTTGCCAAGACTTGTTATATTTTCTATCTTTCCATAATAGCCATTCTAACAGGTGTGAGGTGATATCTCATTGTGGTATTAATTTATGCTTCTCTGATGATTAGCGGACTGAACTTCTTTTTTCCATATACCTATTGGTCATTTGTATCTCTTTTCAGAAATGTTCATTTAGATCATTTGCCCATTTTAAAAATTGGGTTATTTGATTTCTTGCTATTGCGATGTTTAAGTTCTTTATATAGTTTGGATATAAGCCCTTTATCCAGGGTTGCAAATAGGTCTAATTTCCTTAAGTACTGAGTTTGACAGTTGATATCGCTGACATTTGACTTTTACACTTTATATTTTTATTGTGACAGTACATCCTCAGTCTTTCCAATGCACATTTTGGCTTGTGATTATCTTGCAAATTTTCCTTAAGAGCAATTTTTGTGAAACCAGGGATAAGTCACAAATTCATTTATTTTTAAAAAGAGTTCTGTTGTGGAACCAATACGGTGCAGACAGCTCAAAATAACAATGCAGTGTTTGGGAAGGATGTGGTTAATGGACGCAGGGTAGACAGACAGTTTGAGGAGTTCCATTCTAGTGATTTTAATCTTCAAAATGAGTTGCATGGACAAACAAGGTGAATAATAATGATGAGCTAAAAGCCGTAGTAGAAATGAATCTATCTCAACCTATGTACATGAATTAGCAGTAAGGTTTGATGTTACTATTCCAACAATACTGAACAACTTGAAACAAATTAGCAAGGTAAAGAAGCTGGGTAGTTAATTTCTGCATGAATTGAACAAGTGTCCTAAGTGAAGACATCTTGAAGCCCACCTTACTTTGCTGTCACAACACAAACACACACCATTTCTATGTGGCATTGTCATGTATCATGAAAAATGGACTCTTTTGACAATTGCAAACGTTCAGCACAATGGTTGAATAAAGACGCAGTGCTGAAATACAGTCCAAAACTGAATATTCATCAAAAAAAGCTAATGGTGTCTGTTTGGTGGTCCAGCACTGGTATTATCCACCATGGTTTCATGAGACGTGGTCAGTTGATTACAGCAGATGTCTACTACAACCATTTGAATGAAATGATGAGGATGCTTATGATTAAGCAGCTGAGATTGGTCAACAGAGACAGGCCAATCAATCCTCTTGCAAGACAATGCCCGACCATAAACATCACTGTTCAAATTATAGAAGCTGGACTTGGAAACTCTTTGTCATCCCTGGATTCACCAGACCTAGCATCAACTGACTATCTCTTCCTCCAGATTTTGGACCACTTTTTGCAAGGAAAAATATTCAATTAGCAACAAGCTTTGAAAAAGGTCTTTCATGATTTCATCGCCACCCTCTCACTAGTCTTCTTCACTGCTAGCATAAACAAGCTATCCTTAAGATGGAAAAACTTTGTTTATAGTTTAGGTGCATACTTTGATTAATTGCAGTGCTATAATTAACTAAACTTTTGATTTGAATTGGATGGTCATATTTAATGACCTAATCATTTAAGAGGCACTCATATAGTAAAAATGTAAGATAATTTAAATGAAAGTGTTAAGCAGTTAGCTAGAAATAAGAAGGGCAAATTATGGATGTGGTTAGGCTATTTTGGACAGATCTGGGCCAGGCTGACCTGGGCTATTATGAGAATGGGGCTGATTAAGTCCTTGCAGGAGGGTTGTTGTCGAGACCTTGCAAGTGGGTTGTTTTGAGAACAGAGTTAATTAAGATCCTAGGAGAATTTTAAGAAGCAAAGTTGTATATAAACCCCCCAAACTGTGCTTTTCACAGGGCCTGCAGTCACTAGGACAGGGCCCAGCTTGCTGTGCAGATTGTTAATAAACTTTCATTTCTTACTAAAACTTTACTTGCTCTTTTCAATTATTTCAGTGACTACCTCAAGCCACTGTGCCACTCTAACAAAGGTTTGATAAACCATACTATATACATACAGTGTATACTCCATATATTTTAAAAATGAAGCAAAAAAATAAATAAAATTTTAGAAAGAAAAAATTGTAAAAAAAGCAGATTTCTCTATATTTTTATTCTTTATGAAGAATAAAAAGACATTAACAGTATGCTATTGGATGAAAAGTTTTAGAAAATAATGTAAGGTATGATGCCATTTTTATAAGCAAACATTTATTAAATGCAATATATGCCAGTAATTGGGCCATTAACGGGGGATCTAGAAAAAAACAAAATAGACACAGTACCTGCAATTGTGGAGTTAAAAATTAACGGTGATTACCCTGGAAAATGAGAATTGTGACAGTGAGGGGGGAAAGGATGTTTACTTTTTACTCTATTCACATATTTGGGTTACATTTTTGTCAATAGGCAACTTTTGCTTTTATAATTTGAAAACTAAGCCATTTGGATTTGTAAGTTATATACTTTTTCCTTGTATTTTCAAATATTTAAAACCATTGAAAAGCTAATTAACAGTCTTGAGAGTGTGAAGAAATGGTTGCTCTTATACTCTGTTGGCAAGAGCTTTCATTTGCATAAACATTTTGGTTGTCATTTGGTTACATATATTTTAAATTTGCTTTGATGCAAAAATTCTACTTCTAGGAATTTATCTTGAGGAAAAATTTAAAAGTATGAAGAAGCTACAAATATGTTCATTGCAGCTTTCTTTACGATAATGTAAAATTGGCAAAACTTAAATATCCTTTAACATGAGATCACTTAATTAAATTATGGTACATACATAAGCTTTAATTACTGTTGGCATCACATTGGTTGCCACCCTAACAGTCATTTTCTTCTTCTTCCTTGCTAATAGAATTGCTGTTTTTTAAAGATATTGAGTGGCAGTATGATCAAGGTGTGTGCAGTCCAGGTATACAGTGGTGATCTTCTACTACACATTTAGTTTAGGGGCTGACATGTGACCTATTTCTAGCCAGTAAGGCATCAAGGTAGGTCTTCTTAGAGCTTCTGATAAAAATAGATGTATGAGGAGAAAACTCTGCTTATTTTCACCTATCTTTGGATATTTTGTGTAAAAATATAAGAATGTGATGCTTGGAGCTATGGAGCTATCTATGGCTCTAATGGAAAACTCTGAGAGTCACAGAGAAACTAACCAAAGCCTTGCATTGTTGACTGGCTATGCTCTGCTTAAAGCTATCTAATGCCAAACTTTTTAATTGTTTATGTTTCTTTTAGTTGGGCATTGTCATTATTTACAAATGAAATCACTCTGATTGATAAAGCTCTGCAGATAGTGAAGAGTTCCAATGCTGCAATTGGAAAGCTTGGGTTGAAATTTTGGGTAGCTCTTGCTAGTGCACTCACTATTTAACCACTGACTGTTTATTTACATTATCAAGGCCTTAGTTTTCTCATGTGTAAAATAGAGATAATATAACTTCTATCTTATAAAGTTTTAATGTGAGGATGAAATATAAATACGAAGAGTTTAACACAGTGCCTTTAGTGAAAGTTCAGTATTAGCTATTGTTAATAGAGTAACGATACTAATCTATACAGATATGAGAGAAGGTACCTGATATATTAAGTGATAAAAGCACTATTAAGTGTAACAGTTACCATATTATGAAAATAAACATATATTCCTAGAGAAAGTCTAGACATATATACCAATTGAAATAATTATAATAATAATTATTATTATCTTATAATTACTGATTGTTTTAATTCTGTTCTTTAGATTTTTCTAAATGTTTTGGAATTTTCCATGTAAGCTTATATTCTTTTTATTTATCTTTTAAAGCTAATTAAATTTTGTAGGGAGTGGGAAGAAGTGGAAAGAGTGGAAAAATGTATACAGAATATTCAGAAGGAGTGAGAAATCGGGGCTGAGTAGTGCAGCAGAGGCAAAGGGAGGAACTGATTTGAAGAAGGGGGTGGTCACATTATTGAATGCTTCTAAAGAGTGGAAGTCAGACCAAGACTGAAAAACATTCCCTGAATTTCACATAATGGAGGCCCATAGTGTCCTTAGAGAGAGCTGGGGCAGCCAAGAAATGTATTCTGAAGTATTTTTATCTTTTGAGTGTTATTATAAGTGGGATTGTCTTCTTAATTTCTTTTTCAGTTTTGTTTTATTTTGATTTTGTTTTTCTGAAACAGACAACAAATTCTCACTCTTGTTGCCCAGGCTGGAGTGCAGTGGCATCATATAGCTTACTGCAATTTCTGGGCTCAAGTGAGCCTGCTGCCTCAGCCTCCTGAGTAGCTGGGACTAAAGGCATGTGCCATGGTTCCCTTCCCTTCCCTTCCTTTCCCTTCCCTTCCCTTCCTTTTCCCCTCCCTTCCCTTCCCTCTCTAGAGACAGGGTCTTAATATGTTGCTCAGGCCAGTCTCAAACTCCAGACCTCAAGTGGTCCTCCTGCCTTGGCCTCCCTGTAATCATGGGATTATAGGCATGAACCAGAGCACCTGGCCTATTTTTAGATTGTTTGCTGCTGGTATATATCAGCAGAATTTTGAGTGTTGATATTATACTTGAAAGTTATAATACCTGAATTCATTCACTAACTCTACCATTTCATCTATGGATTTTTTGGGGGGGCGTGTTTCTATATGGAGTATCACCTTGTATGTAAAAAGGAATAGTTTTACTTCTTTTAAGTTTATTTTCCTTTTACCTGTTTTTATTGGTTAATTTCCAGGCTATAAATTCCAGTACAATGCTGAATAGCAGTAGCCAAAGTGGGACAGCCTTGTCATGTTCCTGCTTGTAGGCAAAAGCTTTCAGTCTTTCATCATTAAGTGCATTGTTAGCTGTGGGTTATTCATAAAAGTCCTTTATTATGTTGAGCAATTTCCCTTCTATTCCTAGTTTTCTGTGTGCTTTGAATCATGAATGGGTGCTGAATTTTGTTAAATGCTTTTCTGCATCAATTGAGATAATCATGTCGCGTTTTCCTTCATTTTATTAATACGATGTATTACATTGATTTTCTCATTGAAAAAAGAGTTGAATCATTCCTGGTATAAAGCCCATTTGGTCATGGCATATGATCTTTTAATGTGCTGTTGGATTTGATTTGCTAGTATTTTGCTGAGGATTTCCATCTATATTTATACATATAGATTGAGAATATTGTTGTGTAATTTTCTTTCTTTTGGGGAGGTGGACAGTGGCATCACATCTCACAGCAACCTCTAATTCTTGGTCTCAAATGATTCTCTTGTCTCAGCCTCCCAAGTAACTGGGACTACAGGTGCCCACCACAATGTCCAGCTATTTTTAGAGATGAGGGTCTTGCTCTAGCTCAAGCTGGTCTTGAACCTGTGAGCTCAGCCAATCCACCTGCCTCAGCCTCCCAGAGTGCTAGGATTACAGGTGTGAGCCACTGCACATGCCCCCTGGTGTGTAATTTTCTTGTGGTTTCTTTATCTGACTTTTAGTGTCAGAGCAATGCTGGCCTCATAGAATAAGTGGGAAATGTTCTCTCCTCTCCACTTTTTAGAAGACTTTGAGAAGGATTAGATTAATTCTTCTTTAAATGTTTGCTACAATGTTTTGGTACAATGTTTTTTTTTTGAGGCAAAGTCTCATTTTGTCACCCTGGGTAGAGTGCACAGCAACCTCAAACTCTTGGGCTTAAGCAATCCTCTTGCCTCAGCCTCCCAAGTAGCTGAGACTATAGGTGCCCATCATGATATCTGGCTAGTTTTTTCTATTTTCAGTAGAAATGGGTTCTGACTCTTGCTCAGGTTGGTCTTAAACTCCTGAACTCAAGGGATCCACCTACCTTGGCCTCCCAGAGTGCTAGGATTATAGGTATGAGCCACTGTGACCAGCCTAAATGTTTAGTACAATTTACCAATGAAAGCATCTGATCTTGAACTTTTCTTCATCGGGAGGTTTCTCGTCACTAATTTCATCTCTTTTCTTATTATATTTATATTCAGACTTTCTGTGTCTCCTTGAGTTGGGATTTTTAATTTGTGTGTTTCTAGGAATTTGACCATTTTCTCTAGGTTATTTAATTTTTTGGCCTATAAATATTCATAGTTTCCTCTTATAATCTATTTTATAATGTTTCTGTAAGGTCAGTAATAATGTCCCACTTTCATATCTAATTTCAGTTATTTGTGTCTTCTTTCTTTTCTTAGTAAGACCAGCTAAATATTTAACAATTTTATTGACTTTTCAAAGAATCAGATTTTGATTTTATTGATTTCTCTACTATTTTTTTATCTGAACTCTAATCTTTATTAGAATGGAGAATGTTCCAGGAGAACAATTTTGAGAAGATTGTTTATTCTGTTGTTAGGTGGGGAATTCTATATATGTGTGTTAGGTCTCATTGTGTTATATATGTTTGTTGGTCTAGATTAGTCAGATCCTTTACTTCCTTATTGATGTTGTGTCTAGATGGTCTAACCTTTACTGATAGTATGGTGTTGAAATTTCCAATTAATATTGTAGAATTCTCTATTTCTGGGCGGTGCCTGTGGCTCAAAGGAGTAGGGTGCTGGCTCCATATACTGGAGGTGGCAGGTTCAAATCCAGCCCCAGCCAAAAACTGCAAGAAAAAAAAAAGAATTCTCTATTTCTGTCTTCCGTTCTGCCAGTATTTGTCCCATATATTTTTTCTGTGTGCAAATTTTATTTCTAAAATTAAAAACTGCACAATCTTCCTTCCCCTCATCCACCCATGTATTCATATACACAAACATATTTCTTTTATGCAAACATATTACAAAACAGATGGCAAAATTAGACCTTAATATTTTTTAATAATGTAAGAGTAAATTATAGTACAAGAGTTTCCCTAAGCTACTTAATATTTACATGTTAAATGATTAAAATAAATTCTTTGGATAAAGGGATCATGGAACTAAATGATAATAGAAGCCTATGTTATTAAACCTTTAACATCAAGCCTAGAAAAACATAATTATTTTCCCCAAGATCAAATGGCAACCAAATGAAGCTTTATGAGAAGAAAACTTTTTTGCATTGTCGTTTTATTTATTTTTTATTTTCATCAATTTAGAGGGTACAAGTGCAGTTTTGTAACATGGATATATTTGTATGACGGACTATTATCCAAAATCTGAAGAATTCAACTTAACAAGAATAAAATAAAATAACCATATTAAGAAGTGGGCAAAAGGCATACATAGACATTTCTCAATAAAAGAGAGATTCAAATTAAAACCACAATGAGATACTACCTTACCCAAGTCAGAATTCCCAATATTAAAAAGTAAAAAAACCAAATTGATTTTGATGAGGATGTGCACAAAAGAGAATGCTTATACCCTGTTGGTAGGAATGTAAATTAGTAGAACCTCTATGGTCCATGTATTTTTTTTTTTTTTCCTGAGACAGAGCCTCAAGCTGTCACCCTGGATAGAGTGCTGTGGCATCATAGCTCACAGCAACCTCCAATTCCTGGGCTCAAGCGAGTCTCCTGCCTCCGCCTCCCAAGTAGCTGGGACTACAGGCGTCCGCCACAACGCCCGGCCATTTTTTGGTTGCAGGCACCATTGTTGTTTGGCGGGCCCAGGCTGGATTCGAACCCACAAGCTCAGGTGTACATGTGGCCCGTTGAGCCACAGGCGCCGAGCAGGTCCATGTATTTTTAAATTATTTTAACTCCAATATTACATGGTCGTTTTTCCTATGTCTCTTTTCCTCTTATAAACACACTAGTCATCTTGATTTAGGACCTACCCTAATGACCTCATGATTATGTCTGCAAAGACCCTATTTTCATAGGTGCTGGTTGTTGAACTTTAACATATCTTTTAGGGAGACACAATTCAATGATTCAACCCACACACCATCTTTTCATTTTCAACCTATTTGTCTCTCTCTTTTTTTTTTTTTGAGACCGAGTTTCAAGCTGTTGCCCTGGGTACAGTGCTGTGGCATCATAGTTCATAGCAACCTCCAACTCTTGGGCTCAAGCGATTCTCTTCCCTCAGTTTTTTTTCTATTTTATTAGAGATGGGGGTCTCACTTTTGCTCAGGTTGGTTTTGAACTTGTGAGCTCAAGCAATCCACCCATCTTGGCTTCCCAGAGTGCTAGGATTACAGGAGCGTGGTACCGTGCCTGGCCTGATTTATCTCTTTGGATTAAAAGTGAGTCTCTTGTGGATAGCATACAGTTGTGCTTTTTTTTTTTTTTTTAATTGAATCATAGCTGTGTACAATAATTCATTCATGGGGTACAGTGTGCGGGCTTCACATACAATCTGAGATATTTTCATCAACCTGATTGACATAACATTCATGAGATTT
>CAUYON010212832.1:0-22021 GCA_963573935.1 Arctocebus calabarensis
GGGAGGCAGTCAGTGGAGGAGCTGGTCAGTGTGGGAGGCAGTCAGGGGAGGTGCTGGGCCGTGTGGGAGGCAGTCAGGGAGGAGCTGGTCAGTGTGGGAGGCAGTCAGGGGAGGAGCTGGTCCGTGTGGGAGGCAGTCACTGGTGGAGCAGGTCAGTGTGGGAGGCAGTCAGTGGAGGATCTGGTCAGTGTGGGTGGCAGTCGGTGGAGGCGCTGGACCGGGTGGGCGGCAGGCAGTGGAGGTGCTGGTCAGTGTGGGCGGCTTTCAGTGAGGAGCTGGTCAGTGTGGGAGGCAGTCAGTGGAGGAGCTGGTCAGTGTGGGAGGCAGTCAGTGGAGGAGCTGGTCAGTGTGGGAGGCAGTCAGGGAGGAGCTGGTCAGTGTGGGAGGCAGTCAGTGGAGGAGCTGGTCAGTGTGGGAGGCAGTCAGGGAGGAGCTGGTCAGTATGGGAGGCAGTCACTGGAGGAGCTGGTCAGTGTGGGAGGCAGTCAGTGGAGGAGCTGATCAGTGTGGGAGGCAGTCAGGGAGGAGCTGGTCAGTATGGGAGGCAGTCAGTGGAGGAGCTGGTCAGTGTGGGAGGCATTTAGCACTACTGTGTTTGGTCTGAGAACCCAAGATAGGACCTTGTGCAAGAGGAGGGCAGTTTACATTTCAGATGGCAACACTAGTAAACCACGCAGCACTCACTGGGAAGGTGGGCCAATATCTTATGTAAAATACTCATTGGGACCAACCAAACAAGGCCATAGACTGGGGGGAAGTTTCTTCGGGGTGCTTTATTTCACTTACTTTTATAGCCAGCTGTGTAACATGAGGCTGTGCCATTAGGATTTAAGAAAGAAATAGCACAGTCCATAAGAGTTGGTACAGTGTGTTGGACGCTGTGGACACAGGTGGCAGAGTCCCATCCAGACCGGCTAAAACAATGAAGGAGCAGAGTGAGAAATACCCTCACCAATGACATCTGGGTGGGACTTGCTCTGTCCACAAGGGTAGCTGTGATTTTTCCTCATGGTCACAAAATAGCTGCCAAGGCTGTCAGGGCAATGTGCTCCCTACTCACATTCACTAGCCAAGAGCCTGTCTTCTTCGCACTTTAACCCAGTGAGGACACTCTGAGTACTTACTAGTTGGCCCTTCCTGGTGATTCGCTGGCCAGGGTTGGGTCACCTTCCTATTCCTGAACCACTAATTGGCAAGGGATGGGACAAACTTTAGAGCAGTTATTCTCAACTAGGGGTGAGTTTGCCTCCCAGGTAACATTTGCTCATGACTGAGACGTATTTTGTTGTCACAGCTGGGGCAATATGCTGACATGGAGTGGGTAGAGGACAGCGATGCTGTTAACTACATCTCTTCCGTGGACAGGGACAGAATGCACCGTAAGGGTCAGCCATAGTACCTGCCCTCCAGTCTCCCAGGACCCCCAGAGCTTTGTAATAAGCTTTCATTTGGATAAAAGTACCAGAGGCTTTCTGAGTTTTTGCCTCTTGTGTCCTCATGGACCTACCTTGGGTGCGTGTTTGTCCTTGGAGAGCCAGGCCTAAGGGCATCGCTGGGGAGACGGTACTGGGGGGAAGCACTGAGGAACGCTGGCCAGACATCTGAGGAGGAAAAGATGCAGCCAGCACCATGAGTCTTGGGCAGCACAGCAGTTCAGCACAGCAGCTCTCGCTGGGTGACATTCGGCCGGCTGATCAGCCTCTCTGAACCTAGCCTTTCTGCCTGCTGGAGGACTGTGAGATCAGATGGGATGAGGTCTGGGAAGTAAGTGCCCAGCATGCAGCAGGCACCAACTCAACTGTGTGCGGAGGCATGATGTACTGTGTCAGGCTTCCATGTGGCCAGGGAACTGTGAGAAGCACCGCAGAGGCGTGAGCAGGGCTCAGTGACTTAAGGGTAGTAAAAGCGTGACCCCAAGAAAACTTCAAAAGGCCAGACATGGTGGCTCAGGCCTGTAATCCTAGCACTTCGAGAAGCTGAGGTGGATCACCTGAGCTAGAGCAACACCCTGCCTATAAAAATATCTGGGCATTGTGACGAGTGCCAGTAGTCCCAGCTACTAGGGAGGCTGAGGCAATAGGATCTCTTGAGCCCAGGAGTTTGAGATTGCTGTGAGCTGTGATGCCAGAGCACTCTACCCCAACCCCGGGGTAACAGAGTGAGACTCTGTCTCAATAAATAAAAAAATAAAAACGGTGGTACCTGTGACTCAGTGAGTAGGGCGCCAGCCCTATATACCGAGGGTGGTGAGTTCGAACCCTGCCCCGGCCAAACTGCAACAACAGAAAAAATAGCTGGGCATTGTGGCGGGTGCCTGTAGTAGTCCCAGCTACTTGGGAGGCTAAGGCAAGAGAATCACTTAAGCCCAAAAGCTGGAGGTTGCTATGAGCTATAACGCCACAGCACTCTACCGAGGGCAACAAAGAGAGACTCTGTCTCAAAAATAATAATAATAATAAAATAAAAAATAAAAACTTCAAGGCCTGGCTGCAGGGAGGGGCCTCTGGGGCAGCACCTGACCCTCCCCCACCCCAATGCAGCTTACAACTCAGGACCAGGCCCTACCTGAGAGGCCTCAGGCTCAGGTAGCCTAGGGAAGGCTGAGATGCAGCTGAGGGCCCTCCAGAGGGATGACTGGGAAACCTTTTCTTTAAAGAGGTCATCTGCTGCCTGTGTGGGTGTGGGACAGCTCCTCGCATGGGACAGCACCCAGGCTAACCGCACCCCTCTCTTGCAGACCCCATGATGGAGCTGACGGGCACTGACCCCTCTGAGCTCGACAGCCAGCAGGAGATGGAGGACTTTGAGGAGAACGCCTACACCTATGCTGGTGTGAACAGCAGTGCCGAGGCGAGTGTCCTCACTGAACAGGCCATGAAAGAGATGGCCTACTACAACGTGCTATAGCTCAGCTGGGCCACCCAGCGAGGGGGTGGGGCCCCAGCTGCAGGCAGCACCTCCTGCCACTGAGAAACAAACTACTGCCCCAGCCTCAACCCCAGCCCCAGCCCATCGCCGTGAGCAGTTTGCACCACTAGGGACCTTTAGACCAAATGTAGACTGTGCTGCTGCCTGTGCGCCAGGCCCAGGCCTAGGCATCCTGGCCAGGGAAGGGTAACACAGAGGCCTAGGCTGCTCTCCTTGGCCTCCTGCCAAAGGAGGGTGGGGGAGAGGGCCACTGGGGACAAGTCACAAAGGCACAGGCTCTAGGGGCTCTCCAGGCCCAGCAGAGCCCCTCAGGGGGCTGACACTGAGGAAAAGATCACTTGAGCCCCGCCTTCTTCCTCCTGGACTAGCTCCTGCCTGGGGATGTGTGAGCTCCCCTGCTGGTCAGCACTGCCCACCCCACTGTTGCAGGCCCCTTCCCCTCTCTGTCCATTACAGCCAGGCAAGGCCTTCTGCCTTCTACCTCCCGGTGCCCCACAACGCTGTCCTCATCCTGGCCTGCGTGTGGCCCCACTGGCTGGCTGGACAGTGGGGAGAGCCCAGCCCCTAGCTAACACTTCCCCAACCCCCAGAAAGCCCCTGTCCCACAGCCGTGTCTGGAAGCAGGTGTCTCTAAAGTTGATTCCCACAAATGCCATCGAGTTCTGTGCTGAGCTAAAGCACTCCATCAGGACCCTGCCACACAGCAGGGCTATGCCTTCAACAGGCACACATTGACAAAAAATGGGAGGAGCCTCTGGGGCAAAGGGACAGGGCAGGGTGAGGGCACCAGCAGAAACCAAGAGGCGCTGCCCTCAGGGGAGGCCAAGGACCACCTGTGGGGAAGGGGGACGGAAATGGTTTCTTACTAATAACCACAAGTGCCCATCTTGAGGATGGGGCAGCTGTTAGCTGGTGCCAAGAAAGCGACACATTTTAAAAGGAAGATGAAAACCATGGGGGGATTTTTTCTTTTTTTTTTTTTTAGCAAATGGGGCTATTTTGAAGGTAATTTATTATTTTTTCCTTTCCAACTTTGTGTCACCTATTATCTTTTTTGATGGAGATGCATTTTCTTTTTCCAAATGTAAGCTCTCATGTGCTGTGCGCCTCCCCCTGTCTATAGCGGCTCGACTGGGCTCAGTAGGGATGCTGCCCTGGCACAGAGGCCTTGGCAGCCTAGGCAGCCCGCCACCACTAGCTGGCTCCCTGCTGGCCTCTGTCCTCCCTCTGCTCCACGCCAGCTCTGGCCCCTGGCACCAAGGACAGCAGGCCCAGGGCAGTGGTACAGCATGTTCAGGAATGCAAGGCCCCCCACTCCCACTCACCCGCCTGCTGAGTGACTGGGGGAGAAGGGCAGACAGACCCATCCCCAAAGGTGCAGATGAAGCCACCAGCTTCAGCCCAAAAACCAGGAGGGGGACACATCTGGGAAGGGGGGGAACCAATTTGGAACAGCAACCCCCAAGGCTGTATCCTTAGATGAAGGACCAAGCCAGGCCTCAGGGTGACTGTCCAGGACTGAGGGGTGGACAAAGTGGCCCAAGTGTGGCTCCCTAGACTCCAAGGCCCCTCGGCCTCCAGGTGCCCACCATGACAACCCTCAGGTGGCAGTGACCCTGTCACTGTACAAGACATTTTCTCCTGCTGAGCAGAAGGCACCATCCCCTGCAAACTACCTCTTCCCACAAAGTCTTTCTTCCCTGGTACCAAAAAAACCCCTGTACCTCCTCCTCTCCCCTGCCAGCATAGTGGCCTCAGTCTGGAAACTAAGGCAGAAGGTCTAGCCTCTGGGGCAGGGGCTCCCCTTCCGTCCCCCCACCCCACCCTCAGCACTGCCCTCTGCAAGGCTCCATACTTGAATGACCCCCTGCCCGTGCCTTGGACCTGGGCAAAGCTCAGAGGAACAGCACAACTCAGTTTGAGCTGGGGTGTCTTGGCAAGGCCCTGTCCTCCCTCACCCTCCCCAGCCTTCTTAAGAGGGGCCTGCAGCCTCTCGGTGACCTGGAAACGCCTGGATGAATTCCATTCTAACTTATTTTGACGTGTGTACAAACCAACTGTTTATAAATTCCACTTGTGCAAAGCCCTACTGTGTTTTTATGTTCCTGTTTAAAAGAGAAATTTACTTAGCAATAATTATAAATAAATGAATATTCTTTAGTGAGGTGACTGAAAAAGCTTCTTTCCCCAACTTTTGGGGAACTGGCCCTCACACCCCACTAGAAGGAACTCCGAACAACGCCTCTTGGCCCTACACTGGGAAAGGCTGAGACCATCCTCTGCATGGAAATGGCCACCTGCAGGGTCCGACAGAGCCAGCTCCTGGTGCCAGCAGAAGCTTCCAAGGCTATATTGGAGCAGCTGCCAGCCCTGTGCTGGTAACAGGCAAGAGGAGCAGCACCCCACTTTTCCCACAGCCCTGGGAGCCTGAGAGAGCAGGAGGGGCTGCTGGTGTGGGCAGGGGCTAGAGCTCCTGAGGAGCCAGGGAGCCCCCCCAGTGTTCAGAAAAAGGATGTAAGTTATGACTCAACAGCTCTCCCCTGGGATGTTTCAGCACCAGAAAGAGGAGAGGGACAGTCATTTAAATTGAATGTATGTAGTGTAGGGGCAACTTTTTATAACTTTACTTTTACAGTTTTGCCAAAGGGTGGTGAAAATGAACGTAAGTCTGGGGACCATCAGCCCAGACAACAGGGAGGCCCTGTTTACTCAGGTCGGTGAGGAAGATACTAGGAGGACCTAGTCTATCCACCAGGATTCATTGGGAACTGACAGGATCCCAAAATGGAGAACTAGATTAGAAACCAGATCATGCTAGCAAATCCCAAGGAACCCACAAGCCTGTACCCCCTGAGTCCTGGGGTGCGCTGGTCTGTCTCTGATGGGATCTGCTGCCTTGGTCTCGGTCCCCACTGCCTCCTTCCTCTCAAGGACAAACACAGCAGACGGTTTTGTGAAGAGCTTTTTAGTAGCTAAACATGGCACCATGTGTTCAAGACAGTATAAATTACAGTACGCAAGATACACTGGCGACTGAGGTAAAACACACCATTCAGGCCTCACATCACCATGAGGAGAAACACACATACACTTTTAAAAATATCTCACTTATAAAAAGTGTCCCCCAGAAAGGCTTCCAGGGAAGGGACATGAGGCTCACCCTCCACCGAGTCAGGAGGACCAACAGGCTGACTCTGGCCTGGCCATGCAGCAGCCGGGCGGTGCCTCCCCTACTGCCTGCCCAGGGCTCTGTCCAGATTGGCCTTGATGGTGTCCAGGAAGTCCGAGGTGTTCAGGAAGTGTTCATTCAGCTTCACACTGCGGAGAGAACCCCGCATACATTAGGAGCGGCCCTAGGCCTCACCGCAGGGACCAGCCGGGCCCTTCTAGGGCATAGCCACGCCCAGACATTGGGACAGCCTCCTCAGATGCCCAGGTTACAGGTCTAGGGTTACCCACAGCTCTGGGGCCTGTCCTTTCCAGGTAACAGGAGCCTAGAAACAAGCTCTCCTGGGAGGGACTAAAGGAACCCTGAGAGGTCAGTGCCAGAAACAGGGACTAGCTCTTTGGGCCTGGTCTAGAAGCTTGGCCTGAGCCATCCCTACGGGCTGCGAACCTGCCCTGCCCCAAGCCCCTGGCAAAGCCAAGCTGATTCACGAGGAGACTCTTGGAGGAGTCCCCAGCTTTTTTTCATCCAGCCTGAGTTCCAGACCCCCGGCGCCCCACCCCAGGCCACGCACTTGCTGAGACCATGGATGCAGCCTGCCAGGTCCTTGGTCATGGCTCCACTCTCCACCGTCTCCACGCACACTTTCTCCAGGGTCTGGGCAAACCTGTAGGGACAGGGCAGGTGAGGCCCCGCTGAGCACGACCAGGCTCAGGGCTCTCCCTAGGCACTCACCTGATGAGGTCCTGGTTCCCATCCAGCTTCCCCCGGTGCTCTAGGCCACGCGTCCAGGCAAAGATGCTGGCGATGGGGTTGGTGCTGGTAGGCCGGCCCTGGGGACGAGTGGGGTGGTTGGGGCCAAGCCAGCTAGCAAGGAGGCTGCCCAACATGGGCGCCCACCCCACACCAGTCTGGGTGTCCTCCCAGCCCTCAGGTCAGTGGGCCTCAGGCCCTTGAAACAGAGGATTCCTGCCACCACACACCTCACACTCACCTTCTGGTGCTCCCGATAGTGGCGAGTAACTGTCCCATGAGCGGCCTCTGCCTCAATGGTCTTCCCATCTGGGCAGACCAGCACAGACGTCATCAGGCCAAGAGAACCGAAGCCTGCAGGGCAGAAAGGCTTCCTCTTGCTGCTGACCCTCCATCCTCTCCAGCCACCACGTGGGCCACTAGCCCTCCCCCACTCTAACTGAAGGACAGTTCAGTTCAAAGAGCAGGGGGCCTGGCCTGTAGGGTTGCATCTCCAGCACATGAACATGCCCCTGTCCCACCTGCAGGCACCTCTGGGCCTGAGGCCTGACTGAGCCCTAGAGCCTTCCAGAGCGCCCATCTGGCCCCAACCCAACCTGTCGCAGGACCCGGGAGCTCATCCAGGGAGAAAAACAGAGCTGCTGCCCTTCCTGGCTAACCCCCCCTGCTGCCATTCCTTCAACCCAGGGTCAGGCTCTGCAGTTCATTTCCAAATGCAAATGTCAACTCTGGGACTTCAGAAGCCCTGTAGCATCACAACAAGGATGGCAGAGGCCCTAGGAAGAAAAAGTGGACAACTTCCTTTTTTACTATTTTTTTGAGACAGTCTTACTCTGTCACCCGTGGTGGAATATCATGGCCTCTGCCTAGGTCAAAGCAACCTCAAATTCCTGGGCTCAAGCCTCCTGAGTAGGCTGGTACTATGGGTGCCCACCACTACACCTGGCTAGTTTTTCTATTTTTAGAAGAGATGGGGTCTCACTCTTGATTGGGCTGATCTTGATCTCCTAAGCTCAAGGGAATGTCCTGACTCAGCCTCCCAGACTGAAAGTGGACAAACTTCCATAAGAAAATGGTTTGTCAGCTCGGTGGCCATAGCACAGTGGTTACCCCACCAGCCACATGGACTGAGGCTGACGGGTTCAAACCCAGCCCAGGCCAGCTAAACAACAATAACTGCAACAAAAAAACAGCTGGGCGGGTGCCTGTAGTCCCAGCTACTTGGGAGGCTGAGGCAAGAGAATCACCTAAGCCCAGGAGTTTGAGGTTGGTGTGATGCCATGGCCCTCTACCCAGGGCAATAAAGTGAGACTCAGTCTAAGAAGAAAAAGAAAGAAAGAAAATGGTTTGTCTAAGAATTTTTGTTGCTTCTCCCTTTTACTCAGACCTTCAGAGTCACCAATGGCTGATACACTTAAGGTTAATTTTCATGCCTTTTTCTCATCTGCTACAGATTTCCATCCTTCTATCCCAGATGGGAACGTCCTGGCAAGAGGGTCACCACTGAAACCTGTCATAGTGTCCACAACTGGTGGGAATTCCTCTCCCTCCCTCCTGTGCCTCCTGCAGCCTTAGCTTTCTCCTTCTTGCTCTCCTGCCCTGGGGTGTTTCCCACTCCCACCACCTTTCCTGCCCTGATTCCAACACAATTAAGCCACTTCTCCCTGTCCTCTAACGGCCTCATCCATGCTTTCTGTTGCAGTCCAGTCTGCCTCTCGGGCACTCTGGTTCCTGGGACTTTGCTATCTTCCCTGATACCCTCCGACATCCATTACGTTTACTGTACAAGAAGCACGTCCTGCAATTTAAAGTACTTCCCAGACCTGCATGATTCCATCTTCCTAGTGGAGTCAAACACAGCCACATGGCTCTTCAGGGTCAGGACAACCTCAGGCTAACAACCTGGCCCCTCCACAAGTTCCTGAGCTCTCCTTTCCCTTTACGGGCAGCCTCAGCAATACACCCGTCCAAACCCAGTTTGTGTTGCTCCCTCACTCAGATGCCAGGGAGCTCGTCCCTGCTGTCCTCAGGGGCCGTGCGACATGTCCTGCTGCTATGCTAGAGAAGTCTTCCACCAAAAGAGTCTGAAAAGCCCCTGAGCCAGAGAAGGACAGCCGTCTGTCCTACCAGGAGAAGGCCCTCCCTGCGCACCCTGAGCCAGGATGTCTGACTGCACGTCTCCATCATAGTTCTTGCAGGCCCACACGAAACCGCCTGAAGACTTGAGGACCTGGGCCACCATGTCATCAATGAGCCGATGCTCATACCAGATCTTGTTTTTGTCGAAGTCAGTCTTATAGTGCCTGGGAGGAAAGGGGGCTGTGTGGGAGAGGGCAGGAGGCTGACAGGGTGGGGATCCCTCCCTGAGCCCCAAGTATAGTAGGGACAACGTGGGGAGCAGCAGCAGAAGCAGCTGTTACTTGTCAAAGATCTCCTGGAAGATGTCCTTGAAGCGTCCGTCGTAGGCCTTCAGAATGGTGTTCTTGGTGCTCATGTACAGTGGCCACTTCTTCTGAATGGCGTACTGGAAGCAGCTGTGTGCAAAGCCTGAGATGGACTGCAGAGGGAGAGAGACCTGGCATGGCCCCCCAGCCTAGAGGCTGCCTGCTACCCCCTCTTCCTCGTCTCCCAGGCTGGGCCCAGAGCCTCAGGCAGATACCATGCTGCTTCTGCTGCCCAGTGTCTCCCCCCTTTTTCCCAGAGCAAGCAGGCCCAGCTCTGGTTTGCAAAGCACCTCCCCCTCCCCAGTTCACAGATTACACAGCAAGGCAGAGCTAAATCCCCTACCCCACTCCCTTCCTGCCAGGACGGTGTCCCTGGCTCGCCCACCCAAGTCCTCCACCCCAGGGCCTCAGTGACTGGCTCAGAGATGGTCATGCTACCCAGGTTGGGGAGGTCCACACCTCGTCTGTGTTGTACATGCCCATGCCCACGCCGCCCGCCGGGAAGTTGTACACCTCCCATTCCTTGGCACCGCTGCCATCCTTCGGAGTGAAGACCATCTTGAACATGCCGGCACGGTCAGCCACAAAGTCTGTGGCCTTGTACTGCAGAGACAGGGTATGGCTTGGGCCACGGCTCTGCTGGGGGCCCAAATAAAGGGCCCCTGCCTCCCCTTCCCCGCCCGGCCTACCTGGTCGCCATGGGCGTGCCTGCCAATGGTGATAGGCTTGGTCCAGCCAGGGACGAGGCGGGGGATGTTTTTGCAGATGATGGGCTCGCGGAAGACAGTCCCCCCAAGGATGTTCCGGATGGTTCCATTGGGACTTTTCCACATCTTTTTGAGTTTGAACTCTGTGAGGACAGAGACAAAGCGGATCACATCAGCCACTTAAGAACTAAAAGCCCAAACAACAAGACAGCTAGGCAGGGACCCTAAACATCAACCCCAAAGAAGTGGCAGAGTCCAGAGCATAAGCCTGTGGGCACAGGAAGCCGCCAGTTCCGTTTGGCTACACAAGTGGCTTACCATGAGCTGTAAGGGAAACTCTGGACAAAATCCTAGCCCATGAGTTGTCATGAGGACTCAGTGAGCTGCGGGTAAAGGGCCTGGATCGGGGCCTGACAGAGGCAAGTGCCCCTCAGCTATTTTCATTCCCACAGTCACTCAGTCCCAGGGAAGGGCTTGTCCATGAGCCTGAGGGCCTTGGCCTCACCGCAGATGCCATGTTTCCAGCCTCACATCAGTAAGTTTCTAAGACTGTGACTGACTACTTCCTCATCCACAAAATAGGGACACACACATCCCAGAATCAGGTGAAATGGAAGAAAATGTGATAAGAGCCCAGCACCAAGACGAGTCCAGTACTTCCCGGCTGGGCATAAATGAACAGCAAGGAGGTGGGGGAGGGGCCTAGGGTTTGCAGGTGTGTCCTGAAAGCTTCCTTCTGGCCCCTCACACTGCAAGAAAGGGACAGAACTCAGAAATCCCCTCAAGAACCCCATCCTGAATTATCCCAACCTGGCCCCTTTATCCACACACTGATGCCGTTTTCTGGAACCCTTGGGAGCAGCCCTAGAGCCCAGGACTGGCAGCTAGTCCAGCTCAGTTGGGGCACCTCTCTGAGACATGCCCACCAGGCAGGGCAAACCCACAGTGCCAATGCAGTGGCAGAAGGGCATTAGCAATGTCCTCTGAAAACCTGCTTGCAAAACAGCCTGGAGGGTCCCAAGGAAGCCATCGTCACAGTGAGGGCGTCAGGGCTACCTTCCTCCCCACTCCTCCTCTCCCGTCTCTGATGACGCAGTCCGTCAGTCAGAGTCACACAGCATAGCAAAAACTCGGCTGGCCTGGCACTTCCACTCTGCCACACCCTCCCTGTGGCACCTGAGGTCACCCCTTACTCACACTGCCCCCAGCCTGGTCTGTAATGATCTCTCAAGCCCCCTGCCTACCGCATTCACTGGGAGACTGGGGTCACCTCACAACGCCTGCCCCATAGCTGCACACCCAAGTGAAGCCGGCTTCAGGAAAGCCTCAGCACCAGAGGCTCCCAACCACCCAATCCCGAGCTGGGGGACACAGCCAGCCTC
Organism: Arctocebus calabarensis; assembly: GCA_963573935.1. NCBI lineage: Eukaryota > Metazoa > Chordata > Mammalia > Primates > Lorisidae > Arctocebus > Arctocebus calabarensis. The sequence goes on from CAUYON010212832.1 coordinate 11,381, forward strand.
CACCAACACCAGTCTGGAGAGCCTGTGGGCCTCCCCAGGCCACCACCCCTATGCCCTCACACCTTCCACACGGGCCTCATCAGGGGTGATGGTGGCACACTTGACAGCCACATGGTACTTCTGGGTGGCCAATGCAGAGTCAATGGTGACCTGGTCATTGGTCTGGTCTCGATTCGGGAGCCCAAGGTCAAAATACTTGAGCTGGACATCCACGTGGGGCAGGATAAGCTGTGGACAGAGGGCCAGAGCAAGTCTTCAGCTCAGATGGCTGTGACTTGGAGACAGGATACCAAGGGGCAGGAGAAATCTGCGGGCCATGGCAGGGGACACCCCGTCAGGACAGGGATGAGAGGGGACCAGCAAAGGGTGTGTCAGAGGACTGGACACTCTTCAGCAGGACCTAACCACTACTGGGGCTCGAGAGGGGTCAGCAGACCAGGCTGCAGCTTTTCCCCATGTGACTGTATGCCCCCACCAAGGCCACCAAATCAGCTGAACCCCAGCCCCAAGTGCATTCAGGTTTCTCGGTGCGATGGGTCTCCTCTCCTCCTCCAAGTGCTTTGAGACCTTTCCGGTCAGGAGCGGTGCTGCCTGGCCTTCCTCTCACAGGTGGGCACACAACTCGGAGCCTTCACTCAGATGACAGAGACACTGCACGTGTCCAGACACAGCAGTTTTGGAAAAACCCAGGAGCCACCCTGGGACCGTCCCCTGTGGTAGCCATGGCTGCAGGCTGCACCTCAGCCATCTCCCCCCCCGCTCCCTTTCACTCCTCTCAAGGAAGTGCGGCGGAAGGGGAACTGGATGGGTGTGCCATGGGCATGCTGGCCCTGCTGCTGCTCAAGCCCGGCAGAATGTCCAGGCTGCTCAGGACACCCCTGCCAGGGATGATCCAGGTACAAAGCAAGGGTGAAAAACAGAGAAACAGGGCTGCCCCTGCCTGTCAGGGGGCTAGGAAGGCCTCATGTGTCTGGTCAGCCCTCCTGCAGGGCCTCCCTTCTCTAGAGGGCTGCTACCTTCTCCTTGATGAACTGCCAGATAATGCGGGTCATCTCATCCCCGTCCATCTCCACCACCGGCTTTGCCACATTGATCCTCTTGTCAGCATCTAGAACCGAGCACATAGGATGCATTGCACTCCTGGGAAGTGGGGGTTGGGGCTCCCCAGCTAAACCCACCCTTCACCAAGGGGGGAGCCTGTAGACAGCCGAGCTCCAGTTGCCCAGTATCCTGGAGACCACTTCCCTATCTACAGACGCAGCTCCCTGACTGCCCAGGGGGCCAGGATCCTGCTTGGAGTACAGCTGGGTAGAACTCGCCAGAAAGATGCCCAGCCCACCCTTTGTGGGGGCGGGGCCCTTCTGGTCAGTTGATCCCCTCTCCTGGAATTTGCAGGACACCAGCACGGAGAACGGCAGCTGGCCAGGGCTGCCTGGTCCAGCATCAAGTCAGAGGCAGGTCATCTATGGGCTCCTTGGCCTGGTTCCTCAGAGTGACCCAGCCTCCCCTTTTGTTCAAGACTCAGTTCTTTACAGTTTTCCTTGCAATTCTGTGAGCTATCCTATGTCCTTCCAATAACATCCTCTCAAAGTTAGCCAGTCAGTCACTCTGTCTGGAAAAGATATATATAGAGACAGGAACTAAGTGTCCACCAGGCACACAACACAATAGCGTGGACAGACAGGGACCAAGTGCCCACCATGTGCCCAGCAGTGTACAACCCTTTACGTATGTGATTCCACTTAATCCTCAAAACAACTCCACAAAGAGGTTAAACATGAAGAAACGGAGGCTCAGAGGGGTTACCAGGTTACCAAGGTTACAAAGCTTGAAACAGCAGAGCCAGGAAGACTCTGGCCCTGCTGAAGACTCATGGCACCTGGGAATGGAACTCAGGATGCCAATCCAAGCTAGCTTAGGAAGTGAACTCAAAGAAAATGCAAGGAAACGGCCCAGCTCAGGAACCAGTGTAGCTGCCTGGCCTGGGACGAGGCTCCTTGAACTCCTCCCACACAGACCAGGGTACCTGAGCACTCCTCCACCCACAGCCTGGGAAGCAGCAGTGTCTGCAGGGAGGGAACAGGGTCTACACAAAACACAAACTCCAGTCTTCAGGAAACCTCTCCAAAGCAGTTCTTCTCACCTCAGCTACAGCCCATTTGCTCCTCTGTGACACATAGTCCCTACAGATGCAGGGACATATCTTCAGCCTCCTACCAGACTGGACACAGCAAATCAGACAAAAAGGACATCACTTGAAAACACTGGGCTAGAAGTGACAACTGCGGGGTCAACAGTAAGGGCAGGCTTGGAAACTAATAAGGCACAGCACAGTCAAAACAAAGAGATCAAAGCCTAACAGACATTAAACAGCTCAACTTCCAAGAGATGCAAACGGATTGGTTTTTTTAATCTAAAAAGAATCTTAGACATCACTTAGAAAGAAAAATGAGATCTGAGAAGTATGGTTTGTGTCAGAGGCAAGAGAGAAACCAGGTCCCTGGCCCAGCTACAGCCTCTGGAAGGCCTTGTAGAGACACAGACAGCAAACAGACTGGAAACATTTCATCCCCTGAAGAACAAAAGGTGGACGCTGCTGGCTCTGCCACCCTTCCCAAGATGCAACAAAGATTTTCTACCCTTGCAAGGTTGCAAGTTTCCTTCACTCTTCTGGGCTAAAACTTGAGCAGGAAAGTTCCCAGAGCTGGTGCAGAGCAAGGTAAGTTTTTTTTGTTTTTTTTTAAAGACAGAGTCTCACTTTAACCCTGGGTAGAGTGCCGTAGCATCACACAGCTCACAGCAATCTCCAACTCCTGGGCTTAGGTGATTCTCTTGCCTCAGCCTCCCAAGTAGGTGGGACTACAGGCGCCCACCACAATGTCCGGCCATTTTTTTGTTGCAGTTTGGCTGGGGCGAGTTTGAACCTGCCACCCTCAGTATATGGGGCCGCCCAGAGCCACAGGTGTTGCCCAGAGCAAGGTAAGTTTGAGGGAGCATCTCCTATGGGTTCATTTGAGGAGACCTCATCAAATTTGCAAGAAAAAAAAAAAAAAAAGAAAAGAAAAATTGGGGGCGGTGCCTGTGGCTCAAAGGAGTAGGGCACAGGTCCCATATGCTGGAGGTGGTGGGTTCAAACCCAACCCTGGCCAAAAACTGCACACACAAAAAAAAAAAAAAAGAAAGAAAAAGAAAAATTGAACCTATCATAATCAGGAAGTCAGATAGACTCATTTGGGAGCAGCTCTGCAGGGTTCAGCCTCAGCCTGGGCTTTGCTATTCTAGGCTTCAAGCAGGTGCAAGCAGGGATGCCACACCTCTGTAGGGTGGGGGTTCAAGGTCAGGATCCCAGCCCTGGTGTGCCTACAGGACGTAGGATGTACTTACTCACCAACCAGATGTCTAAATCACCATAGTCTTGCCCTCAGGTGAGTGTGGAGGGAAATCCAAAGGTAAGGACAGCAGTAGCTGTTGCTTTCACCAGTCAGGGCTGCTAAGACCTCTAGAGAGCAAACTTCCTAGTGGGGCTAAGAACAGCAACCTGAGCAGAGGCCAGCAGACTTGTTCTGTTTGAACCAGGTAATGGTTTTTTTAATAAATATTAATTTAAAAACCAGGAGAGTTGGGCAGCACTTATGGCTCAGCGAGTAGGGCGCCGGCCCCATATACCAAAGGTGGCGGATTCAAACCCAGCCTCGGCGAACTGCAAAACAAAAAAATAGCCAGGAGTTGTGGCAGGTGTCTGTAGTCCCAACTACTTGGGAGGCTGAGGCAAGAGAATCGCCTAAGCCCAGGAGCTGGAGGTTGCTATGAGCTGTGACGCCACAGCACTCTATCAAGGGCGATAAAGTGAGACTCTGTCTCTACAAAAAAAAAAAAGATATTACAGTATATTGTTGTAATTGTTGTATTGATGTTTTACCATTAGTTGTTACTATTAATCTCTTAATATTCCTAATGTATAAACTAAACTTTTTTTTTTTTGAGACAGAGTCTCACTCTGTTACCCTGATAGATTACCGTGGCATCATAGTAGCTCACAGCAACCTCAGTCTCTTGGGCTCAAGTGATCCTCCTGCCTCAGCCTCCCAAGCAGCAAGAACTATAGGCACCCACCACAACACCTAGCTAGTTTTGTTTGTTTGTTTGTTTGTTTGGAGCTAGAGTCTCACTATGTCACCCTTGGTAGAGTGTTGTGGCATCACAGCTCACAGCAACCTCAAACTCTTGGGCTTAAGCGATTCTCTTGCCTCAGCCTCCCAAGTAGCTGAGACTACAGGCGCCCGCCACAAGGCCTGGCTATTTTTTTGTTGCAGTTGTCATTGTTGTTTAACAGGCCCGGGACGAGTTCTTCAACACACCAGCCTCGATGCATGAGGCTAGAGCCCTAACCACTGAGCTACAGGCGCGGAGCCCAACACGATGAACTTTGAAGACATTATGTCCAGTGAAACAGGCCAGTCAGAAAAGACAACTGTGTGATCCTATTGGCATGAGGTTACTAGAATCCTCAGATTCATTGAAAAAGAAAGTAGAAACAAGGTTGCCAGAAATTAGAGAAAGGAGAAATGGGAAATTGTTAGATGGTAACAGAGTTTCAAAAAAGAAAAACAGGATAGGAGGTGGTAACCACTGCACAAGAGCATGGATGTCCTTAATACTACTGAACTGTACCCTGAAAAATGGCTAAGACACTAAATTCTGTTTTGTTTTGTTTTTTTTTTACCAAAATAATAAAACTTTAAACCAATCAAAAAAATTCAGGTAGTTTTATATACCCACGGCACTCTACCCAGTGAGTGCAGCAGACACGCAGTCACAGCAAGGACAGGCTGGGATAGGGTGCCCTCCAGAGTGCTCCTGGGCACCAGGATCTGAGGCCCCTGTCCACTGCTCAGCCTGTATGGTAGAGATGCCACCATGGACACAAGTAGTGACAAGAGACCTAAAATACAAGCAACAGCCAGCCCTCCCCACTGCCGCCCAATCTCCAGATGGCACACCACACAGACACCGCTCTCAGCAGGAGGGCAGGTTAGAATTACACCAGTCCCAGAAGGCTCATGAGGCCAGGTCTTCCCTTTGAGGCTCCTAGCACCCAACACCTCATAAGGATCAAAACCCATCCCTGTGTTGGCGGCGCCTATGGCTCAGTGAGTAGGGAACCAGCCCCACATGCGGGAGGTGGCAGGTTCAAACCCACCCCTGGCCAAAAACTGCAAAAAAAAAAAAAAGATAATGTCTTGGCTCAACAGGCTAAGGCGCCAGCCACGTACACCTGAGCTGGAGGGTTTGAATCCAGCCAGGACCCACCAAACAACAATGACGGCTGCCACCAAAAAATCGCCGGGCGTTGTGGCGGGCACCTGTAGTCCCAGCTATTTGGGAGGCAGAGGCAAGAGACTCGCTTGAGTCCAGGAATTGGAGGTTGCTGTGAGCTATGATGCCACAGCACTCTCTCCAGGGTGACAGCTTGAGGCTCTGTCTCAAAAAAAAAAAAAAAAGGCAAAAACAAAAGAAAGTTGGTTGAGTTTTTTTTAATGTTGTGAGAACTGCATGAATAAAGGCACAGAGGAAGTTAATAATACTAATAAAAATTAACTTTTATGAGGTGCTTAGTATGTAAGTCCTCTACTAAGTCTTAAGCTTATATGTGGCTCGGCGCCTGTGGCTCAATGAGCTAAGGTGCCAGCCATGTACACCTGCGCTGGCGGGTTCGAATCCAGCCCGGACCTGCCAAACAGCAATGACGGCTGCAACCAAAAAATGGCCGGGCATTGTGGTGGGTGCCTGTAGTCCCAGCTACTTGGGAGGCAGAGGCAGGAAACTAGCTTGAGCCCAGGAATTTGGGGTTGCTGTGAGCTGTGATGCTACAGCACTCTATCCAGGGTGACAGCTTGAGGCTCTGCCTCAAAAAAAAAAAAAAGCTTATATGTGATATCATTTAATTCTCATAACCTGATGGAATAGGTTTTTATTGTTATTGTACAGATAGGGACGTTGAAGTTAAGAGAGATTAAGGAACTTGCCCAGGGTCCTAAACTCAGTAAGTGGTGGAAGTGATATTTGAATGTCAGCCCAGTCTAAAATGTATCATGTTCTTAATGACTGCATTGCCTCGCATGATAAAATAATTTACTTTATTATTATCATTAATATTAAATAGAACTAGAATTCATACCCAGGAATCTGTCCTGTTCACCACAAGGCTATATTACCTATGTCTTCTGACAAGGTTATTTATTTCTAATATATAGGCACAAATTGAAGGGAAAGCAGTGGGGACAGAGAAGCTAATTAGGAATTTACTGTAGAAGAATACCAATAATGGGCCTGATCAGAGATGGCCTTGGGAATAGAAAGAAGGTAAAAGTAAATTTGAGGGAAGTTGCAGAGTAGTGATCTACCTCAATGCAAGTATAATCAATCAGCATGTATCAAACACTGTTTATGTGTCAGTCACTGTATTGAGTGCTTTGCATAAAAGGATTAAATAGAATATGGTCCCTTCCTCAAGGAGCTCACAGGCCAATGGGGGATTTGGGTGAGTTTATAGGTGATCACATAGCTATAAACAATGACAAGAGTTCTAAACAACACACCAAGGAGATAAGAAGGAAGTGATAAACTCAAGAAAACCTTCTCAAAGGAAGTTACATCTGGCCAGATGTGGTGGCTCATGCGTGTAATCCTAGCACTCTGAGAGGGTGAGGTAGGTGGATTGCTTGAGCTCAGGAGTTTAAGACCAGCTGAAACAAGAGCAAGCCTCCCCCTCTACTTAAAAAAAAAAAAAAAGGAAGAAAAGCAAAAAGAAAAAAAATAGTTGGTCATCATGGCAGGTGCCTATAGTTCCCGCTACTCAGGAGGTTGAGGCAAGAGGTTCACTTGAGCCCAGGAATCTGAGGTTGGTATGAGCTGTGATACAATAGCACTCAACCCCAGGAAGACAGTGTGAGACTGTCTCAAAAAAAAAAGAAAAAGAAAAAGGAGGCTCAGCGCCCATAGCACAGTGGTTAAGGCCCCACATACACCGAGGGTGGTGGGTTTGTTGTAATTGTCACCACCCATAAGAAAAACACAGACCCCACTTCAGGCTCAAATCAGGTGGTGATTTATTACACCTGCCCAGGCAGGTTGCTGCCCCAAAGCACAGACGGCCCCAAAGAGAAAAGCAGGCAGCCTTTTTTACCTGTTTTTCATTGCTATGTGGCAAGCTAAGTGAAAATAGAAGCAAAACGTGGCGGTTAGCTGGGGGCAGGGTTATAGTCAGGTAGTTGGCTCAGGGGTCTGCTGCGTGGCAATTGGCATGAGAACAGCTTGGAAAGCTCAGTAGCTTGGGAAACTCAGTAACCTGGGAAACTCTGCGTGAGTAAGTTTTTACCATTGTTTTAACTGTGGCTAGGGAGTCAAGGGAACTTGGAGAACTTCATTGTTTTGAAACCTATTCTCAGAATTTACCCAAGGTGGGGAGTTTGAGATGTGTGGGGACCAAGGCTGAGACAGGCTGAGACAGACTCAGGTCTCTTGGGGGGCTGTTGGCTTATAACAGGTTCAAACCCAGCCCCGGTCAGCTGAAACAACAATGACTACTGCAACAAAAATAGCCAGGCGTTGTTGGCAGGCGCCTGTAGTCCCAGCTACTTGGGAGGCTGAGGCAAGAGAATTGCTTGGGCCCAGGAGTTTGAGGTTGCTGTGAGCTGTGACACCATGACACTCTACTGTGGGCAGCATAGTGAGACTCAGAAAAAAAAAAATAAAATAAGGAAGTTGTATGTGAGCCTAGTCTTGAAGGATGAGACTATAGGCAAGATTATCAGATATACACATACTCTTAAATCAATCCATCATTTCCTATACTCAGTCCTTTGGCAAATCCATCTCTGTGTTCAGAATATATCCAGAATTCGACTATTTCTCTTCACTTCCATTTCTAACTCTTGAGATACACTAAAAGTGATTTATCTCCTCAATTATTACAGAAGCCTCTGAACTGCTCTCCTGCTTCTATCCTTGCCCTCCTAAAGTTTATTCTAAACACAGCTGGTAAAATATCTCAGTTCATATTATATCTGTACTTAGAAGACTTCCATGTCTTTTCATCTTGTTGAGAGTAAAATTGCTTCTTTATTAAGACTCTGTATGGGCTAGGGCACCTGTAGCTCAGTGCCTAGGGTGCCAGCCACACACACTGCAGCTGGCAGTTTCAAATCCAGCCTGGGCCTGCCAAACAATGACAACTACAACCAACAACAGCCGGGCGTTGTGGCAGGCACCTGTAGTCACAGCTACTTTGGAGGCTGAGGCAAGAGAATCACTTGAGCCCAAGAGTTGGAGGTTGCTATGAGCTGTAATGCCACGGTACTCTACCCAGGGTGACAGCTTGAGACTCTGTCTGAAAGAAAAAAAGAAGACTCTGTATGATTTGGCTCCCCTGTTAACTCTTAACTTCTCTTAGAATTTCTTCCCTTGTTCTCCATTCTCTGGCCTCACCAGCCTCCATGCTATTTCTCGAAACTTCCAGGTGTACCCCTACTTCAGAGCTATTGTATTTCCTCTTCCCTCTGGGGAAAATGCTTTCCCCTAGATATCCATATCATTTTCTCAAAAGTTCCAGTGAGTTAGCTGGGTGTGGCTGTAGTGGTAGTCCAAGCTACTCGGGAGGCTGAGAAAGGAGGATCTCCCTTTTTTCTTTTTTTATAGAGACAGAGTCTCACTTTATTGCCCTTGGTAGAGTGCCGTGACGTAACATAGCTCACAGCAACCTCCAAATCCTAGGCTTAGGCGATTCTCTTGCCTCACCCTCCCAAGTAGCTGGGACTACAGGCGCCTGTCACAAGTCCTGGCTATTTTTAGAGATGGGGTCTCCGGCCGGTAAGCTCAGGCAATCCACTAGACTCAGCCTCTCCAAGTGCTAGGATGACAAGTATGAACCCCGCGCCCAGCCTATCTAATTTATTTTCTGACTTCCTCACTAGAGTGTAAGCTCTATGTGAATAGGGATATTGTTCTGTTTGGTTTTTTTTCAATACTCTATCTCTGACACTAAGAATAACATTTGTCACAAAGCAGGGGCTTAATTAATGAAATTAATCAACTTACGGCTGGGTACAGTAGCTCACACCTGTAATCCTAGCACTCTAGGAGGATGAGGTGGCTAGATTGCTTAATCTCAGGAGTTTGAGACCAGCCTGAGCAAGAGCAAGACCTTGTCTCTAGTAAAAATAGAAACAGTAGCTGGGTGTTGTGGCAGACACCTATAGTTCAGCTACTGGGACGGCTGAGGTAAGAGGATCACTTGAACCCAAGAGCTTGAGGTTGCTCTGAGCTATGATGCCATGGCACTCTAGCTTGGGGCAACAGAGTAAGACTGTCTTAAGAAAAAAAAGTTGACTTATATAAATGAATGTTCTTGTTGTACTAGGTGCTATGAGGAACCCAGAAAATACTTAAATTATAGCTATAGCATTGAAACCACTACGGTATTCAAATATATAATAGAAATATGTTCTAATTCTACAACATGAAATGCCAGAGAGTGTAAATCATATTTTCCAAACTCTGTGTCTTTACAAAAAGTCAGAATTAATAATATGGCCTCTCTGAAACACTAAATGTACTTGTTATTCTCTCAGTTAAGAGGAATTTTTCCTTTCCTTGTCAACTACTTAAATTATAGCATCTGTTTCCTATAGCTCTGAAAATTGTGGCTGGTACTCCAGAATTTGTTGATGAAACCCTTTGTGTGTTTTCAGATTTGAAGCAGCCAAGCTTGTCATGCAGTGGCTCTGCAACCATGAGGATCAAAACATGCAAAGGATGGCAGTTGCTATTATTTCTATCCTAGCTGCCAAGGTACCTGCATTCTTGCTGAATAATTTTCTATAGACATCTGTTTTTCATTATATTCCCCCAAATCTGTGGCCCAGAAAGATTAGTAAACCTCTCTATTAGCCTGCTTATTCAGGCTGCATTCAGTATTACAGAATTCTGGTCGGACCTTTAGAATCTGTTGCAGTGAGTGCTGTTGAACTCACACTTGTGAGTTTTTGGACATTTACTTTGTTTTATGTTTACTTGCAGCTTTCTACAGAACAAACTGCACAACTTGGTGCTGAGCTCTTCATTGTCAGAGTAAGTCTGTTTTGTGCTCTATAGGGGGCAGTAGATAGTATGTACATATTCATTTTTATTGCTTCTATCATTTTATTTTATTTTATTTTTTTGTAGAGACAGAGTCTCACTTTATCGCCCTCATTAGAGTGCTGTGAAGTCACAGCTCATAGCAACCTCCAGCTCTTGGGCTTAGGCAATTCACTTGCCTCCTGAGTAGCTGGGACTACAGGTGCCCAGCACAACACCTGGCTATTTTTTGATACAGTTTGGCCAGGACCGGTTTTGAACCCGCCACCCTCGGTATATGGGGCTGGCGCCCTACTTGCTGAGCCACAGGCGCTGCCCTCATTATATATATATATATATATTTTTTTTTTTTTTTTTTTTGATACAGAGCCTCAAGCTGTCACCCTGGATAGAGTGCTGTGGCATCACAGCTCACAGCAACCTCCAATTCCTGGGCTCAAACGAGTCTCTTGCCTCCGCCTCCCAATTAGCTGGGACTACAGGCGCCCGCTACAACGCCCGACC
>CAUYON010212834.1:0-33355 GCA_963573935.1 Arctocebus calabarensis
CAAGAATGGAAGAAAAAGTATCCAATGTACTCAGCCCTAATATGAAGCTAATTTATAGCTTTCATATGAAGACTAAAACCCAATTATAGCACAGGAATACAGGGAAAGGGGAAAGGGAGGGGAGGGGAGGGGGGAGGATGGATGGAGCGAGGGCAATTAGTGGGATCACACCTACGGTGCATCTTAGCAGGGTACTGGTAAAACTTATTAAATGTAGAGTTTCAATGTCTTTATATAGTGATCAAGAAAATGCCATGAAGGCTATCTGTAACAGTACGATCAAAATATTTCTGATTGTATATGAAGCATATTGTGCCATATGATTGCACCAATGTACACAATTATGATTTAATAAAATTATTTAAAAAAAAGTTCTGTAGCCAGCCTGTGGGAATTCAGTTCCCTTTCATTTCCAGTTCATTGCCATAGACCTTCACTTATTTCATAACAGAATATCTATAGTGGCATGTGTTCATTACAACACTAACAAATCCACAATACACAATTCATATCTTCATTATTAGATTTATTTTTAAATTTTTCATTAATTTCTGTTCATCCCTTTCAGCATAGAACTTTAATAGTTGATCCCTCTGCATTTTTAGGTCATATGTGGTAGCCATTTAAGTGCTATACTCTTTTGTAAGACATTTCACTCTAGGCCACTGTCCAATTTCTCCAACAGCTTGACTTTCTGGGCTATAAACATAAACACATCTTATTTTTCTTATCATTGTTACCCATACCCATAGGCTTTCTGAAATTTTCAATGATATAATTACATCAAAGAGCAGAAAATAAGCAAAAACGGCTATGAGTAATGTAAGTCTTGGTCCCATGGGAACCTTATGGAAATCAACCTGCCATTGGTGCATCTTGCCTGTGCACAGACACTTTAATTATTCTTTGTGAGTGTGCTCATGTTGGAGAATCTGGACTTGCAGCTGAAGGGGGACTAGGAGGATTTGAGAACAGTGTTATGTGCCTGTGTTTTGATTGTTACATGTCATATGAGGTCAGGCATGGAATTTTCTACTTGTTGCATCAAGTCAGCACTCAAAAAGTTTCAAATTTTGAAGCATTTTAGATTTTGGATTCTGAGATGAGGAATGTTCAACCTGTACTTTCATTCAGATATGAAGCAGTTTTAGTGTCCTGTGATGAGACCATACAGGCTGAGATTTATTTTATCTACTCTGAATATACAGCAATGTTTTGGCAACTTTTTGTGGATTTGCAACTGTCTTAACAAAGGTGGAATGAGTCTGTCTGGTAAGTAGCAGGGAAGATGTGGTAGGAAAAATATCATAAGTCAAGGTCCAAAGGTACAGTATACTTACTTTTTGGGAGATAGGAAGGGATGGAGTAGTATTGATGAGCACTGCACTTAGTAAAAAGTTACCAATTAGAAGATGAAGAGAAACTTGTAATAAGAGAGATGAAGCCTACAAGTCTCAAGAACTAAGCCATGAAGGAGGCAGGCAAGAACTTTAAACAATGAAGCAGGTACAGAGGTCTGCAACTTTTTTTTTTTTTTCAATCTATCACATGCATTCAATGTATGCCCAGTGGGCCTGCAAGCCCACACCAAGTGTTTCAGGTTTATATAAATGAGATTGAATCCTTTCATTTTCCCATCAGGGATTGTGTTTCTCTTCACTTTTTATAGGTTTTCCTTTGGTCAACTTATTTGTTTTTATGTTTTGGCAGAAATTTCACCTGGAAACAACCTCTACAAATGTGAATTTAGTCAGATAATTTGGAGGTGCTGGTGTGTGTGTGCACGGCCTGCTTTTAAAGCCTCATCACCACCCAGGGACATGGCAGATTTACACTGTGGCACCACAGGATATTTATGTCCTGGTTCCAACTCCAATGATTTCAATTACTACTTACTCAAATAGACATTGCAATATCATTTTAAAGATTAGTTAGAATGATTCTCGTTTGTTCCTCAGACATTTTTATATGTAAATGAGAGGCACTTCAGGTCATTCTCATTACATTTATACTTAAGTTTTCCAGCAGCTTTCTTTACAAGAGCAGAGTTAAAGGGATTATACTAAAGCTGTCATCAGTGGCTTATAAAGGAAGAGATAGTGGGCATCTGGGAAGTTTTTGTGGGGCCTGAAAAGATTGTGGAATGGATTGATTCATCTCCTTAAGCCTATTTGACAAGTTAGTGTTAGAGAGTTGCAAATGGTGGTAGCCCATCACCCAGTTGGGGTGTCCAGTTGGGGGTTACATGGGGGCTGAGTAACTGGTGACAGAAATGGGTATAATCAATGTAGCTTCCATTGCTTCAGAAAGGGACTAGATGCAGACCAATGATGCACAGGTGACAAGCCCATTTGATTTGTTAGATAGCATGTCACCCAGTTATTTTGTCCTTTTTGTTTGAGATGCATGCCATACATTAAATTTTCTAGAATCTGAATTATAAATATGACTATACATTAGTCCTCCTGGTGTCTGCAAATAATCTAGTATAAGCTACTGGGGTTATCCCAGCTTTGACACCCAAATCACAGGGCAGGTTGACCCATGGAAATGGAGAACTGTATCACTCTGCAAGGGCAGGCACACAGGAGAGCCTCACTGCAGTCCATAAATTTAGCTAGGTGCAGAATTGATCTGGAGAATCTAGAGATCAGATTAGGTCACAAGGTTAAAGGTTATCCCTAAGACTAATCAGGAGGGTCTCTAAAGGTCACATTCCCCTAGGCTACTTGGAGACAATTAAAAATGCTATGAGAAGTTACAGGAAACCCTGTTCTTCAGGTCATTTGTTTAAAACTCCTTCATCTCATCATGATTTTAAGGCAAAGTTTATAGTGAATTTGAAAATATTGGCTTTAAAGTTGCACTTCTTAAGGTTGAAATCATGTATTAGGACAGTGGCTAAGACAATTTAACAAAGAGGTTTGAAAATTCACTGTCTTGAAGCTTATTCCTCTGTCATATAAATGTCCACATATAGGCAGATGTGTCAGGGTAATCCACAGACCCCAGTTCCTTCTCTCTGCTTGTGCCACCTCTCCAAGAGTTCTGTCCCTGTTTTCCTGGTTTTACAACCCACTCACTACTTCTAGAAAGTGGGGGAGGGGAGAGTAAGGAAATATGAACAATAGCTTAAATGTATGCCTTAGAGATTGCACACTTCTGGTTACATTCCAGGTTGCCCAGATAGAGTCATATGAACACAATTAGCTGCAGTGGTGAGTCTAAACATTTAGAGCTTTTATTACTAAAGGAGCTGGCTGATAATTACTTTCTCTGCCACAATGGAGCTCTGACTGATAGAAAATCCTAATTATGATTTAAACAGTACACAATAAATTTTCCTTCATATTGTTGGGGAAATTGAGGAATAATTTGAATAATTAATAATTGAATTATTAATAATTGAATTATTCTTCAGAATAGGTTTCTCTATAGTTCTTAGAGACCCAGGCTCCTTCTTTTAGGTTTCTCTATCACACTTAGAATGTGGTTTTCACCTCATGGACCAAGGTGGATGCTTATGCTCATCTATTACATATATCTTCCAACCAGCAGTAACACAAACAAACAAACAAGTAAATAAATAAAGCCAAAAAGAAAAAATGCATCTTTCTCTTTAGATGCACCTCCTATAAGTTACATGTAAGATTTCCACTTCCATCTTATCAGCAAGAATGTGGCCATATGGCCACTCCTAGTTGCAAAAGGCCCTAGGCACCTACTTTCAAATTCATCTTTATACTACTAAGGAAGAAGGAAAAAATTAACACTCGAAATATTTACAATTTTTACAATTAACACTGGAAATATTTACAATATTTACAATGGCCAGTTTGGTCATTCTATTGTTTCTTCTTTATATCCCTATCTTTTCCTCAGAGGAGATAACCCCCAAATATCACCTGTATTAATTTGCTTAAGCTGCCATAACAAAGTATCACAAACTGAGTGACCTAAAAAATCTGTCTCACAGTTGTGGAGGCTAGAAGTCTGAGATCAAGTTTTAGATAAGATTGGTTCCTTCTGAGGGCTAGGAGAGTTTGTCCCATGCATCTTATTGCTTCTAGTTGTTTGCTGAAAATCTTTGACATTCTTTGGCATGTGAGGGCATTGCCCTAACCTCTGCCTTTCTCCTCACATGGTGCTCTTCCTATATGCTATGTCCCAATCTTCATTTTTATAAGGGCATCAGTCATATTGAATGAGGGACCCATCTTGTTCCATTATGACCTCAACTTAACAAATGACATCTTCAATGACCTCATTAAGGTGGCATTCTGAGCTACTGAGAACTCGGACTTCAGTTGTCTGGGGAAGACACAACCCATAACATCAATCAATAACTGTATTGAGTTCTGTAACTAGAAAATATTTTTAGATGCAAGTAGATGCTCTAGATATAGCTGTGTGTGGTATAACAATATAGAAACTAATCTTGTAGTAAGCCCCTTTTCCCATACCCAATACATCAGGGCCAAGAAGAAAAGCATAACTGTGCATAACTATGATAAAAAGCCCTATTCAGCAAAAGGAAGAATGGAAATCAAAGAGGAGTAGTGTTCCACAGTAGTTACCTTATTCTTCTGGGTGGAACTTTTGAGCACTCCTTGCCTTGGCACTAGAGGACATTCCTTGGTTTTCCCCTTTGGAGACTCTGAATCTACTCCCTAAGAGGCTATTCTCTTGCTCATTGTTTCTTGTGACCACTGGCTTTGTTCTCTGGTTCATTCTCCCTTGTTCATTTGTCTTCACATTGATGCTGAAGCAGGTACTGGACAGAATGCCAAACTAAGTATTGCACAGCCCTCCTGGTTGGCGTAAGTCCTGCTGCTGTAATTCCATTGTTTTGAGGGTTGATCTGTAAGTAGGCTAGGCTTGGGGTTGCCTTAGCAGTACAAAAGGCTTTTAGTCATTTTGCTTCTGGTTAGTTCAATGTTTAGAAAACATACGATAAAATATCTTCTCTAGAGATGACAGGGCTTGGAGGAGGTTGAGGCAAAGGAGATGCCCAGAGCATGAACTTTCAGGAAGCACACACTCCTCAGGTGCCACTGTGCCCTTGCCAGAGCCTGAGAATAAGGACTTCTTCAATATTTCACCTGGGGCACTTTTCTTGTTCCACCCTTGTGGTGGCCCTGAGAGATGTATTCAACCCTGAAGTCTCTCATCTTTATGTTACTAAGCTCTTTGTTCTGTCTGTCCTATCCTCCTTCCACCCAACTTAATGGTAGTTTTAACAGTGGTTTATTTGAAAAAGCAACACCTTAACTTTTATTTTTGGCTAGTGATCTCATAAAATTTGTAGATCAGGACATTATTCTTATCTCCTGCTAAGGCTACTGGTTTGTGGCAGCTGTGAAATCTCTCTGCAGTTTTGGGTAAACATGTTGACTCTTTTCAACCCTGCCAGAGTTCAGATTATGAATCTTCTGTCAATTTGTACAGGAGGCCACAAGCAGAGAGTGCCTCCCTCAGCCAAGTGATGTTTCCTTCCCTCTCTGCTTGCTAGCAGACTCATTAGCTCTGATTTTGAGTAATTTTACTAAAGGTGGCAAGGAGGAGCAAGCAAACACTGTATTTTCCCTGCACTTTAGCCTTAGTCAGCAGGTCATCTGTTTTTTTTTTAGGGTTGGGGGTTTCATTTTGACCCAGAGTTTTGCAACTGCAAAATAAATGCCATCAGCTTTCCAATCTTCAGTGCTTGCACCCTCAACACGTACTATTTGATCCTATCTACAAAGCTTTTGCGATATTTTTAAACGTTGTCATGTAGCTGTTCAACTTCTTCATGTATCATTTTCTGTATCAGATAGGATTATATCTGTCTGAAAACACACATGATATAGTCTCTCAGGTAAAAAGTTGAGAAGGAGGCTGTTTATGGCTGGTGTGGGATATCTCAGAGTCATTAGAGGTTCGAGCCCCTTCTTGCTGTTGGCTACACAATTTTTAAGGTACAGCCTTTCTCACATGGTTCAGAAAATCTGTTTTTAATTTATCCATCACTAGTGTCTTCTAGGCAAGAGAATGAAGGAAGGGTAAAGAAGGATATGCTCCCTCCCTGTCTGGACACTCTTCAGAAATCAGAACAATACTCTACTAACTTCTGATTGGTCAGAACTTGATCACCTGAGCATGCTGAGCTGCAAGGGAGGCTGGGAAATAGGAGTCTGCCTAAACATCAGTAATCAGGGGCTAAGAGAGGTGTTTTAGACACCTAGCAGCTTCCACCATGTGCCACTTGGTGTTTTATTTATATATATATATATATGTGTGTGTGTGTGTGTATACATAGCTAGCACATAAGGAACACTATAAATATATTTATATATTTGTATATATAAATATTTACAGCAGATGATATATGTATATGTGTGTATGTATATGCACAGACATATATATGGATACATATATGTGTTTATGTATATATATATATATATAAATGTAAGAATTATTGAATGTCTGCTACGTGAGAGGATGGAGTTAGATCCTAAGAAGGAATGAAACATGGTCAAGCAGTAGGTTAATAAGGTCATAAAATGAATATGCTATAGGTGTGAATTCTTTTTTATGCACCATTAATAAAGAAAACCACTGCTGGTTTTAACTTTAAGAAACCTTTTGTTTTAGGTATGTTAATAATTTCACAGATGTTTAAATAGGGAAAAATATGTCTCCTGAAATTAATGCAATTGAATACTTTGAAGTGCAGTTATTTTGTCATCATATGTTTGAGGTAGCCTATTTATTCTCTCTAAACCTCAGCATCCCCATCTGTAAAATGAGGTAGCAATACCCAAGTCTTTGGATTGTTAAAAGAGTAAATGATGTTAAAAGAGTAAATAAAATAATTCACATGCTGCTCATAGCCCAATGTTAGACATACAGTGAATGCTCCTTTTGTGCTAGCTATTAGTGGTTGTAAATAAACTCTTATCCTCTAATGGGAAACACCATTAACATAAAACAGACAGCAAAATGGGGAGAGGAGTGGGAAAATCCCCCAGCCTGTGTGTTCTAAGTGGGAAAGTGGTGTTTGTATGTGAACTTCTTCTTCAACTATGCAGGGGAGTGTGATTTGTCAAAAAGGGGTCCATTAGAAGAGTTTCCTAGTTAACATAGCTCTAAGATACCTAACAAGTGTGATGAATAGTATGGCAGTTTAAATAGTCTGAAGGAAATCTCACTAAGTAGTGGGAGAGAAATACTAGCCATTCAGATAATTCTAATGCATTTGTCCCCCTCAGTTCCCTCCATTGTAGACACACTCAGGAAAACTGTCTCCTGTGTGGAACTACAGAGTCTGTGGAAGGTCCTGAGATTGACAGAGGGAGAGGGTCTTTTTGATAGGAGACTTATAGAATGTGTTCTGCAGAGTTCTCATATTTTCACCAAGTACTGGCCAGAAACATTTCCAAATGGGATGGTTCCTTGGAGGCAAAAGTCGTACTCAATGAGACAAACTCCCATTTGTTTTCTAGGAAATGGTGATTATTAAAAAAGACTGGAATCATCTCCCCAGAAAAAAACACAGGATGATAGCTTCGTGATTCTTTGAGAAACCAGCTTTTCTCCAATGCATTTTCTTCCTTTGTTGTGTTTGATTTACAGCAGATGGTATCTATCTAAAGCAGTGGTTCTCAACCTGTGAGTCGTTACCCATAGGAATTGTATTAAAGGGCCATGGCATTAGGAAGGTTGAGAACCACTGATCTAAAGTATGTTTATTCCTTTTGGTTAAGTGATGATGATGATGTTTAGAAGAGTAAAACCTATCTATCATGTCTTGGAAATGTTATATTATATATTTTAAGTGTGAGAGAAAAAAGTTGAAAACTCAAAATTTTTAGCTATCTTAAAATGGTATTTTATTGTATATAGGAAAAAACTTCAATGACAGTCTTCCTTAATAATGTCTTTATTTAGAATTTTTGCATTAATTAGGGGCAGCTTTGGGATATTGTCATTTGTTAGTTATATATGAAAAATATTTTCATTTGTGTCTATAGAATCTGAATATTCCCTAGATTCCACCAGCTTATGGAATTCACCTTGGCAAAGTGACTTTCACAGTTGTAGTTCTTGCATCCAATGGATCAATAGCCCCTTCTCATGATGGGCAGGTCATGATTTGTCATATGTTACTCAGGGAATCCTCAAAAGCCAGAAGGCTGAGAGACCCGTGTATACTGTAGTGACCTTGGGGGTCACTGTCCCCTGTTCTGGTTGTGCCTGATGTCCTCCTGGGTGTCATGTGTCTTGGTCTCTGGTCCTGGAGAGAGGTTATTGCTGCTCTACTTGGTATGCCAACTGGCCTTTGTCCTCTAGTGACCTGCAATGTTTGTCCTCTGACTTGCCATGGCCTGAAATTCTACCTCCTGATCTACAGTGCTCATTTTACTTTTTAGTTATTAGGAAGATGCCTTCAGGGCCAAATTCTCTCTTTCTTGAGCATGTGGCTGGATGGGAGAGATCTCATCAGCTGGAGGCTAAGGGATACATCTGTTTCAATGATATTGCCAAACTCTCCAGTGGCAAAGTGGCTTAGGGTCTTAGAAATAAAGCAGTATACATTTAACTATTTTTTCCTACATATTTTTCTCCTTTTTAGGGTGCATAGACAATCTTATCCCCAACATATTTGGAGCCCAGGATCTAAAAGATCTAAATACTTAAGAGTGTAAATCAAGTGAACATTTTGTTATATAAGATACCTTATCCTTCTACCCTGACAAATATCCCTTCATGGTAACATTTTTATGTTTCAGATTTCAGGCTTATTACTTCTCTAAACTGCATTTTATATTTTCTCTCAACCTCAACTATCTAAGGAATGAAAAAAATAAGGTATAATTTTATATAGAGTATATGAAATTTGAATGCTTCTTTTAGAAATATGAATTTCAATAAATGTAAACATTGAAAAATAAGATCCTTTCATGTTTTCAAATGTGTATTTTCCTACTAAAATATTAAAGAAAACTATTGAAATTAAAAGAGAAAAATTCAGATTATAATAAATGAATATCAAAATTTTCAATTATTTAAGTAGAACTGAGATTTTAATTTTATGAATGTCAATTAAATCATTTGAATATATCTATAAAAAACTATTTCTAAGTCTGATCTTTAATATTCCTCTAGTTACTAGTGTGAAGAAATATATTGTTTTGTGAATGTTACGTCTAGATCTTCCTGTCTAGTTTGAGTATAAGCTTATACATATATAATTTAGGAGTAATATAAACTACTTTTTTAATGTTAAAGAATATTCCTCAGCTTCCCCTTGCAATAGCTGTGAATGTTGTGCTGATTTTTGAGCTTCTCTAGAACCCCAATATAGAACATGAAGACAGTAGGTGCCTAGTAATAATGGGAAATGATACTTCATTATATGAGAATGCAATATATGCAGAACATTTGAGAGGGATTATGACATGCTATTTAATTTGTTTTTCCCTTAGTTAAGCATGTTTGTTGCTTGAACTCTCCTTGTGCTATGAATTGCTGTTGATTTCTATAGTTGGAAAACATCTAGAAAACTCTTCATGGCATTTGGATATAGTGGTCTTTTATTTCAAAAACAGGGCAAGAGATGGGAAGAGTTTCCTTAGGGCCTGAAGATTGGCATTGGTAACAAGAATGGGTGTTTAGAATTATGAATTGTGCTGGTCTTGGATTCCAAGAGACAGAGGTACCCAGGCATTCTTTAATGACTCCCTTTTGCCTGGATCGAGGGCCCAGGTACCACCAAGAAATTGAGTTGTAAAGATACGGCATCTGTGCATAGCTTTGTCCTGTACCTGCTAAGATAGTTCCTTTGGGTCCTCAAGTCCTATGCTACTTCTTACACATCAAGGCAGATTCTCTCCTCATTTACAGAGTTTTTCTCTTAGAGAATTGGCTGTCCTTCCCTGACTTCTGCCTTCTTTTTGCCCCTTTACAGCAGACATATCTTTAATGTGTCTGAATATCATTGTCATCATGGTTCAAGTCCTTTCCTCTTGACCTGAGGCTAGAACTTGTCTGCGTGTCCCTGAACAGCTGTAACAGTGAAAGATACTTTTTCTATTAAGACTCTAAATACATCTAAAACTGTTGCCTAAATCCATACTTTGATCTAGGCTTCAAAAACACAAATACATAAATATTTGTCATCCTAAATGATTTCTTCTTAACTTTGATCATTAAAATGACAAAGTGTTTCAGACATTTCATATGTTTTAAAGAGGAGCATGATATTGTCAAGAGTGATTCATGGTTTTACTCCTTGGTTCTTTGGTTGATTTTACTTCCTCACAGGAAATTGTCAATGCCCAGGTGACAAACCCAGGTGTAAGAATAGACTCCATTTCCCCTTCGTGGGCAAAATTCCTGGAGCTTCTAGCCTTTAGCTTCTCTGAGAAGATCACTCTCCCCAGCTTATCTCTAGCCATGCAGAGCAGAGCCCACAGAGATAGTTTATAATTAAGGTAATGAATTTAGGGGCTAATATTATTTATAGCTGAGGCCAGGCATTTAACTTTCTATGTATCTCTCATCAGTTTGCAGCTCTTCAGCCCTGGGATTTCCCTAGTCGCTCCATTGTTTCAGAATGCTAGATCAGTTATCCAGACACCAGCACCATCCTTTCAGTTCTCTCTCCTGTGTCCCTTTCCTACCTCTCTTCTCTTTCATGTTCTTCTTCTCCCTATTGACCTCACATGATAGTGGTTAAGGTTAAGGGCAGGTGTTCAATTCTAGCTTCACCACTTGCTTTGGGAAAATTACTCAACTTCTCTAATCTTCAGTTGCATTTATAATGTGGGGATTATAATGCCTGTGTTATGGGATGGTGGCCAGAATTAAGTGAGATAATGCTGACAAATCACTTGGCAGAGATCTGGCATAGGCAAGGTGATCAATAAATGGTACCTCTCTTATTTATAAGTCCTTCTTTTTTGCCTTCAGGTTGTTTTACTACTTTTTCCCTGAATTTTGTCTCAGTCAAAGGGAATTCTAATGCAAGTACAGGCAGTTTCTCAATAACCTGCAGGGTTCCATTTGAACACATAAAAACAGGGTGTCTTTGCAGAGGCATATTGCCTTAAGGGGATTCTTCCATGACATTACCTACCTTTAATGAAGTACATATTGTCCTTGCTACATGAGATTTTTGGTGCTATTTCCATTGTTCCATGAAATTCAAATTAGATAATTGTTAGAACATTATGTATATATGAAATGCTAGTAAATCCTTATAAAACTTCCAAAACAAAAAACCCACTCTATTTTTGGCCACCATGCCACTCCTGTTAGAGCAGCAAGAGCGACTGTGTGAGGACCGTGTGCTGCCACCTCATGTTTCTGCAGTGAGGGGTCGTGCCTTGGTCATTAGGTAATGTCAGGAAATGCTACTTCAGGTCCTGCATGTAGTTCCCAACCAAAAACAAATGAACAAAAAGCATTTGTGCATTGAAATAAAATTAGTAGGACACAGAGGATTTTTAGGGTGTTGAAAATGCTCTTAATGATGCTGTGGCAATGGATATACCTCGTGATATGTTTGTCCAAACCAATAGAATATTCACCATCAAGAGCAGCACTAATGTAACTAGGGACTTTGGGTGGTAACGATGATGTGTCAATGTGGGTCCATCCGTGATTTCTGAATGTACCACTTTGATGGCGGATGTTGACAGTGGGGGAAGCTGTGCATGTGGAGAGTGGTGGGGGGTATGCGAGGATTCTCTGTGCCTTCCTTTTAATTTTTCTGTGAACTAAAACTTTGCTCTAAAATCTAAAGAGAAAATAGAACCTGAGATAAATGAGAAAAATTGTAATGTCTATTCAAAGTGTGTGATATCCTACAGAGAAGAAAAATGACCTTATTAAAGAATTGAAGTAATTGAAACTCTCTTTGAACATGTTAATTGGCTTTCTCTGCTTGCTTTCTCTTAGGTCCACTCCGTGTTCCTGAAAACTCTCAAAGCTCCCCCCCCTCACGCCTTTAATCTTGCTGTTCCCAGACGTAGTTCTCTCTTTGCATCTCTCCGGAATCCCGATTGTTCAAGGTCTTGCTCTTGTTTCAGGTCCTCCTGAGGCCTCCCTGCCACCTGCTGCCTCCTTCAATCATCTCTAGAGTGTTTCAGTTAAATTTTAAACTGTGTAGGATCAAAGAACAAGTTTTGTTCTTAAAAATGCCATGTCCCTTGCTGAGTCTGGTTATAGTTCCGGGCACATAGTGGGTGTACATAGAATACATTTTGACTATTTAAAAACCTTGCTTTTACTTGATCAGAAAACAAGAAAAATCTGCCAAGTCTCTTATTGCTTTAAAATATATCCATTCCCTATGGTTCTTCTGTTTTAAAACGTCTCTGTTCATTTTATTCTTGTATTAATGCAGAGCAACCTCAGACAGTGAACATCAGGTCTACTTTAATGTGTAATTGGGAAGGTGGAGCCATGCAATTGAAACGCATCTGTAAGAGTAAAGGTTGCAGACACACCAAAAATAAATTCATAAATATAGGAGAGGTTCTGCTGATAGCCTGAACAATCATCTCATATGTACTAGAAACAGCCTCAAATTCTCATGACGCTAAGCAAGGGGAACTCTGGCAAGTAATTGCTTTGGATTTGCCTGTTTTTCTTGACCCCACAAAGAAAACAACATGCACATGGAATGTGATGTAGTGGCCAAAGGAAAAAGGAAAACCCCAAACCCAGAATGCTCTGAGTGTGAAATGACCTTTCTGTTAGTTTCTCCCTTTTTTTTTCCTGCTTCTGTTTGTGATTCAGGAAAGATAGCTCTTTATGTTGTCTCTGCTAAACCTGCAGTAGCTTTTCTTTCTATTTTAAAAAGTCTCTTAACAGATGCTATCTCCTGGAAAACAAAACAAAATAGAACAGAACAAAGCAAAACAAACAAAACACAAAACAGAACAGTACAAATCCGCAGATAACTCTCCTTCCTCCTACCAAATTAGGCATTCTCTGAGATCAGGGAAGAGTAATTCTTCTTTCTTTGTATTATTCTATGATCAGTAGTAAAAAAGATTTGGGTGTAGGTAGGTTATATTACTTTTTTTAAAATTTTAAGGTATATGTGTGTATAGACATGCTATATACTGTCTCTATGTATAATTTTTTGCAAATCCACATTATGTAATATACAAGTTTTTTCTGCTAATTACTATGTAAATCTTCACAGTGGGTATACAACAGCACTTGTTGATAGATGGATTATTGAAGATGAAGCAATTTATCACCACTTGCTATTGAAATGGTAGTTGCATGAGGCACCTGGGCTTGGTTTGTTCTGTTACTGACTTAATGCTTCCTCTTTTCTTTCCCTCTCTCCTTTCCTTTTTCTCAGCCTGCTATGTAGCAGTTATAAAGTAGGATGACTCAGGGTCTAGTGCTTATCCACTTAATAGGGAAAGACATACACAGTAGCTTGAATTTCCTGATTTCTTAATATCCCCTTATATAGCTGTATTTTAGCTATGGACACATAATCAAAATTTAGAAAATGTTTGGTTACCATGTTTAACTACACTCAATGTAATCCTCCTCATGTCTGGCTCATTGTGAAAGACACACTTTCTGTCTATTATTTAATATGCATTTTTTACAGTCCTTGTTGAATTAATTTTCATTGCTCTTTAGTTTTTCCTGATGATTCTTTTCAAGAATCGTCAATTCTTGAATCATCAATCAACAATTTAGTCCTGATGATTTAGTCCTTTAGTTTTTCCTGATGATTCTTTTTAAGAATAACATATTAAATTTAAAGAAGCTAGAAAATAGTTTGACATTTATAAGATATGCTTTGATTTTGTGAGAAATGAATGTGCTTCTTTTCTCATTCCCCTGCTCAACTATTTGAGGAAAAATTAGGAAGAGGAAGCTAACTAGTATTAAGTTTTGTACTAAGTGTTTTAGTATATAACGAAGAATACTCATAATCATTCCTAAAGCCACTGGTATTTGTCTACCATGATGGAGAAAAGTCTAGTGAATAAGAATAATATATCTGTAATATTTGTATCAGTAATATTAGCTGGAGTTGTGAACACCCTTGACTTTGAAACTCGAGTGTGATGAGACTGAATGGCCCACAAGGCTTATTAAACTGGGAATGAGGGAGGGAGCCAGGGCATTTTCACTTGTGAAGGAGGAGACAGAGGAGATATGAAAGAGGGCGCAAACTCTGTCCACTTTGTCCCTGAAGGCCTGCTGGGTTTGCTGCCTTCTAGAAATAGTCTGGAAGAGGTTGAATGACTAAACTTCAGGAATGTTCCAAACAAAATTGTTTTGCTGGATGAGAGTGTGGAGCAGATGGTATCTCTGGCCTGTCCATGAGAAACAGGGAGGATTCAGCTGTGTAGTTAGGAAAGGTGGAGGATTTCACTGGGGTGGGTGATGGATATGTGGCCTTGAGCTTTTCCGGTGGCCTGGGGCTCTGACCCTATTTCATGAGATAGCACCTCCTGCTTCCTGTTTGCTGTGTGCTGTGAGGTTGTTAGGGAGGTCGGCAAGCTGGCACCTGCAGGGTGGGGCAGCAGGGAGCCAGGGAGGAGCACTCAGGCCAGGCTCAGCAATGTGGGGCTGCAAATTTCATCCGGTCAACTGATGAAGAGATTTGTTCATGGTTATCTGGACTACACTATTTTTGTCCTAGAATCACAAGAATTTCTCTCTGGTTAATTTTAGAGAAATTAGGAGAGTGAAAGGTAAAAGTATTTGTGGATGTTGTTAACACATTTCAAAAAGCTACAGACCCTCTTAGCGAGGCCCTGAGCACTCTGTGAACTGAGTATTGAATACAAAATATCAGTTGGGACTCTGGGTCTTGCCCAGGGACGCATCTGCTGTGGAGGTTTTCACTGTATTTCCAGTATGGCATTATGGAGACAGCCTATTTCTATAATGGTTTTCATGTAGCAAGCTAAGAAAGGAAGAGGCCAAGGTGGGTTTGGGAGAGTGAAAGAAATGATACGAGAAATAAATGAATGTATGGAGAGGGGAGAAACCACTGTAGGTTGGGAATTGGAAACGTAGGAATAGGAAAGGAAAAACAGGTGCTTTTTGGATGCCAGCAGAGTAAAGAACTAGAACTAGAAAATGAGGCTGACACTTATTGAAACAGAAGTCTGTAATGACTAAGTAAGAGGAGAAGCAGTGAAAATAATTCCATCTCCTCTAAAATAGAGGTTGGCCCCTCTTCTTGCAGTGCCCTGTTGTGAAAGATGTGTCATCTGGCTTATCCTCTGAGCCCTAGACTGGGGTGTCCAGCCTTTTTAAATTCTCTGCCCCACATTGGAAGAATAAGAGTTGTCCTAGGCCTCATATCAAACCACACAAACACTAACAAAAGCTGGTTAGCAAAAAAAGAGTCTGTGCATACTTTTCATGAGATCTGACGCCATAGAAAAGCAAGAAAAGCCCTCACAAAATCTGCGTGCAGAGTCTAAAAGGAGGTCCTTCTCAAATTCTTTTATTTCAAACAAGGAACCAGATGGACCAATCACAGATATGTGTTCAAAATAGACTTGATTTAAAATAAAAAAATTAGTTAAAGATAGCTTTTTACCTAAAATTTCTTGTTGGTAGAAATCCGAAAGCTTAAGAAATATGTGAATAAAGACAGGGCTTTTATTTTTGTCATTTCAAATTTTCAATAAAATTTGATTTGAAACAGAAGAATCTAGAAATGCTTCTGAAAAATTGGTAGCAATGGTAATAAAGAGCCTGTGCATGACACATAAGCATGGAGCCAGCTTAAGTCCCAGTTTCTTGAGTGGGGAGGATATATATATATATATATATATTTGAGACAGAATCTCACTATGCTATCCTTGGTGGAGTGTCGTGGTGTCACAGCTCGCAGCAACCTCAAACTCTTGGGCTCACGTGCTTCTCTTGCCTCAGTCTCCCAAGTAGCTGGGACTACAGGTGCCTGCCACAATGCCTGGCTATTTTTTCTTTTTGTTATGGTTGTCATTGTTGTTTAGCAGGCCCGGGCAGGGTTTGAACCTGCCACCCTCACATGTGGCTGGCGCTGTAACCACTATGCTACGGGCACCAAGTCAAAGCTCCGAGTTAAGGATATGCATATTTATGGAAGGGTAGAAAGAAGTCGCACTGCTGAACACTGACATCACGTCAGGCACTGGGCTAAGCACTTCACGTCTACCATCTAATTGATTCATAAGAAGCCCCCCTTAAGTATTATTATTATTACTGTTATGCAAAGTGGAAAACTGTGGTTCTATTCCTTAGGAAATAAGTAAATCTGGCCCAAATGTTTTTGAACTACACTCTACTTTCACTGGCTATCTGGGGCTTGAATATAAACATAAGGTCTCTAAGTTGGTTTTTCAAGTCTATGAGATTTCTTTTGAGAAACTGCCACTTCTCTTTTCTGTGAGAGTGCATTGAAAGACCACACCTCCTACGATGGCCACTACCGGGACACCACTTCTCTCCCTGAGATGGTGAGAGGCTTCTAAGCCACAGTGCCTTCCCACCCTGAAGCTTCACCAGCAGCCCCTGGTGGCTACTCTGGTTGAAATGGAGTTAAGGCTTAGAGCCAGATGGTGGGATAACTCACTTGACCTGTTGACTCAAGGTCAGCAGCCCTCACAGTGGTAATGGAGAGACCTTGGGTAGCAGTGTGGAACTCTCTCCCTCCCTCCAAAGCTGAACTTGAGTCCTGGGTTTAAGGACAAGTATTCTTTGAGATGATCCCATCCCAGAAAGTACCATGAAGAGCAACAAGAAGGGGGAAAACCCAGTACAAATTGTGGTAATGAGGGAGAGACTGAAATGGTGCGCAGTCCCGCTTGGGACCTCCCGAAAGCCTGTGGAACACATTTCAGAAACCTCCTACTGCGGGGCATCATCCACCCAGTGCCCCATTCGGGCCCTCATGAACTAAGGGCTTCCCCTGGGGCATTTCCTAGTGCCCCAGAGAGATGCAGAAAGCGTTTAAACACGGACAGTCCCCAGATACCTTCTGGATGGTCAGAGATGACACGGCCAGGTGCAGAGGGGTTTGTGCAGCCGCCAGTCCAGGGGGGTCTGACGTCCGCCGCCTACTCACAGGCTTCCTCCCACTGCAGGAGGCAGCTCTTCTCCCACCAGGCCCACACACCTGCTGTAGCCCACAGAAAAGGGAACAAAGGTGCAGCCACACTTCTGCCTTCCAATGCTGGTTCCCTCTTGGGGAAGGCTTGGGAAGGGAACTACCTGTCTCTTTCTACTCCTTACTAAGACTGCACCAAGTGAGGGAAAGTAGCTGCCATGGTTGGTGGGAAGCCTACTCTTGTCCAAGTAGGGCAAGAGTGCTTTCATTTTGTGTGGGGCCCTTTCCCCTGTCCACCACATATGTCGGTGGGTGAGAGGGCCGGGGCTTACCTTGCTTCTCTTTTCCTGTGAGGTAAGCACAGACCTGGGGGTGAGTCTGTAGATGATTTTCAGAAGCAGCCAGAGTATTTTTCTGTTGCTGTCACTCTTCCAGCAGCATCTGACTGTGTGAGGCTGGCCATGATGACCTACGCAGTGGCTAGGCAGGCCATGAGTTGTCTGCCTGGACCCCGAAGTCGTGGTGCAGAAAGGGAGAGGAGGCCCCACGGGTCTTTAGACTCCATTTTAGTTCCCCACGATTTTCCTGGAGATCCCACATTGGCCACGCTTGCCAACCACGAAGAAGGGTGATGCTAATCTCCATTCCCTTGTGCATTCTTTGGGCTTTTGTGCTTTTTTTTACAACCTTGGTGGGTACTTACTGCCCAAGTGAGAAACAGGATACAGGCCCCAAACCCTACCCTGAGTCCCTAATACCTACATCTTTTAGTTATAAAGAGCTCAAGTGACCTGGATTCAAGTCTCAGCGCTGCTACCTCTTAGTTGAGTGAAATTGGTCAAATTAAATAACTCTGGGGTTTCAATTTTCTCTTTTGTAAAACAGAGGGAAAATGACAACAATCTTATTAGATTTTAGGAAGGATTAGCTGAGATGAGACAGGTAAAATTCACAGCCTGCTACAATACTCTTCTGTAAAAGGTAGTCGCTATCAGCTAAACATCTGGAGGTAACTTCCAGTTTTAATTTCATTTTCTTTCCTTTCTAAACTTGGAAAATCTGGAAAATATTTTTTATTTGCTCTATGGAAGTCAATATCTAGGGAAATATTTCTTTTGTAATAGTAACAGGTAGCTAACTTTAAAACCAAGGTTGTCGTTTGTTTTCCTAGCATCTTTCTCTCTCTCTTTTTTTTTTTTTTGAGACAGAGCCTCAAGCTGTCACCCTGGTTAGAGTGCTGTGGCATCACAGCTCATAGCAACCTCCAATTCCTGGGCTCAAGCGAGTCTCCTGCCTCTGCCTCCCAAGAAGCTGAGATTACAGGTGCCCGCCAGAGCGCCGGCCATTTTTTGGTTGCAGCCATCCTTCCTGTTTGGTGGGCCCGGACTGGATTCAAACCCGCCAGCTCAGGTGTACATAGCTGGTGTCTTAGCCCATTGAGCCACAGGCACTGAGCCCCTAACATCTCTTTAGGGAAGCTCCCTCCCACATTTTAGTGAAAAAGTTTGTGTGGGGTTGACTCTGCCTCTTGTCTTCAGATGGTGATTCAAGTTCAGAGCTTTTCTTTGAACTGGTTATTTCTGTGTGTGTGTATATGTGAAAGCTTTCTTTTTCTTCAGACGGAGTCTCACTTTGTTATCCCCTGTTGAGTGCTTTAATGTCACAGCTCACAGCAGCCTCAAACTCTTGGGTTCAAGCAATTCTCTCACCTCAGCCTCCTGAGTAGCTGAGACTATAGATGCCCGCTGCAGTACCTGGCTATTTTTAGTGACTGGGGTCTCACTCTGGCTCAGGCTGGTCTTGAACTCCTGAGTTTAGGCGATTCGCCCACCTCAGCCTCCCAAAGTGCTGGGATTATTGGTGTGAGCTACTGCGCCCCACCTGTGCGGGTGCTTTTCGTCCCCAAATGTGTTTGCCTGTATATGAGACCAAGGAGGGCTATTTGTCTCTGATCTGCACTTTTTTCCTACATTGATTCTCCATTTTTGAGTAGGACCCATTGTTTACGATGAGTTGGCATATTTGTGTATGTCAGAGCCAGGATTAGGGTGAAGCCAACAAGGTTCCTGGGGTGGAAAATCTAAGGAGGCAACTCACTTTTAGGGTTTCCTTGGGGTTCTGGCCTGCCTCCCCTTACTCCTGTGCATATAGCAGCGTGTGTGCACATATTAGCGTGCGCGTGTAGGAACATGCACGTGCATGTGTGTACGAGCATACGTGTGTAGAAGGGGAGTTGGGGGTGCCGCTCACCTTGTGGTGCTAGTGGGTGGGTGAACGCAGGGTATCCAGTGGCCCTGTTTGGCTGAATTTTTCTTGAGAACTTTCACCTTCCCTCCTTTAGCCTAGGGGCACAATTTCCCTTTGTTCTTCAGTATTGGGAGGATGATATTGTTAATAGCAAAACCCTTTAAATCCCAGGCTCTCACCATTCCTCCCTGGCTATTTCTCTTAGACAAAAGGCTGGATTATCCAACAGAAAAGAGATGCCCTGCTTCCCCCGGTAGCCCCTCTGCTCTCCTCAGATCTGTGATGCTGCATTGGGGCGTCTCAGGAACACTCCCTGCCTTTCCTGTGGGCCATCCTCAGGCCAAGAGCTTCAGGTTTCATTGCCGCGTGCCTGGCTGCCCCTCGCCTCCTGCAGTGAGTATCTTCATCCCTGGGCAGGCTCCCCACCCAATCCGCTACACACTCGCTCCTAGGCTGGCCTCGTGGTGTGGCTCATGGTTATGATCACCGTTGGGACAGTTTCCACATTGCAATGAAGTGGGAGTTTTTCAACCTGTATAGTTTTAGGGTATTTTTAGTTGCTTTTTGTGAGATTTAGGGTGGCATGATGAGCAAAAATGCTTTTCGGGGTGGTGCCTGTGGCTCAGTGAGTAGGGCACCAGCCCCATATACCGAAGGTGGTGGGTTCAAAAAAATAGCCAGGCATTGTGGTGGGTACCTGTGTTCCCAGCTACTTGGGAGGTTGAGGCAGGAGAATCACCTAAGCCCAGGAGTTGGAGGTTGCTGTGAGCTGTGTGACGCCACAGCACTCTACCGAGGGCAGTGATAAAGTGAGACTCTGTCTCTACAAACAAACAAACAAACATACAAACAAAAAACAAAAATGCTTTTCTGCTATATCTAGTGACAGCATATTCTCAGACACGCAGTAGATATTCACTAAGTAAGTGTTCATTGTGGGTGGGAAGAACTGGGAAAGAAGGTGGAGTGTGAAAGGAGGTTGACGATTCAGAAGGCGGCACTGGGGCTGTTGAGACTGTCACTTCCAGGCACAAACTCTGGCCTTTTCTAGGCCGGCCTTGGAGCTAAAATCTTGCCGGGTACTGTCAACATGGGGGAGAGACTTCTCTGTAGCTTTTCTTTCATCTTCTTTCTTACAAAGAAGCCGAGCTGCTGGAGGGCTTTTTCTAAGACTAAGGCTGAAGATCCCACTATCCATCAGACAAGTAAATGATAAATACTCTTTCATTGTCATTTCCAGACATAGATTAGCTGTGGTCATTCACTGCATGGGTCAGTCTCTTCACAGTTTGTTTACCGCTGACTCAGTGTCTCTTTGGAGCCAGACTGGACCTTGTCTGGGTTTACACGAGGCTCCTCCCTTGGAACAGCTGGGCCCTTTCCTTGTTCTAAATAGTTCTTTTGTTTTAACAAAATAGTCTGTAGATAATTTAATTTACATTTTTTAATCAGAAGAAGAATGCAACATATTCATATAATTTCAAAAGACAATAATACTTGGAAAAAATGTTTTTGAAAGTAACTTTGTTTTTACTAGTCCAGTGTTAGAGATAAAAATAATCTTTCAAGGTTGTTTAGAATTGATTAATAGACATTTTCAAGAACAATTATGACCTTTATAAAAAAAGCTTAAATAGAAATAAGTTTTGCTTAGTTTGAAATAGTATTATTGTCTCAAAAAATGTAGATGTTTACAAAACTTGCTTGAAGTACCTTCTTTTAAGTTTTCCAAAGCATAACTGTTATTCCAGAAAATCTAGGAAAGAAGTGTTATTGTTACAATTTCATGCAATATTTTTGATGATCCTGCTCTTAGTTCTTTTTTATTTTTTTTAACAGCTCGTCTGACTTACTGAATATAAACATTCTTTTATTTTTTCTGTTTAAGACTTTGGCCTCACTTATAAAATATGAAATAAATGATGTTCACATGATCTCCGATAATTCTTTCATGTCAGTATGTAATTTACTTTTAGGTTTGGGAATTCTGTTATAAGTCACTCTCAAGGGTTTATCTGGACTTACAAAGTTTGAAGGATCAGCACATTACTGAGATTATCATTTCACTTTACTTGATATTTTCCATTTCCCCTCTCTTTAAAAATACATTTACATTAAAGTAGATTTAGACTATTAAATCTACTTTAATTTTTAGTTTTAAATACTTAAAGCAACCGCACTTTTGAGATTTACTACTCCTTTCTTCTTTCTTAAACTACTTCAGTGCCATATTTGTTTATAGCAACTTTACCACACATTTCGTCACAAAAGGAACCATTTCTTACGTTCAGGGGTGGTCCCCTCTCTTGTTCCCTTCTTCTTCCATTCTCATCTTTTATTTCTGTCTACATGTCTCCTCTGAATCAATGCTGATTCATTTTGGTGTAGTCATATGTAATTAATTGCTTTGCAACTGATTGCATTGGCCATATGGTTATCTAATTTGCTATCACAATAGGCCAACACTTAGACTTAAGCTAGATGATACTGTGAAACTGAGAATGTAGGTCAATCATGTTGGGAAAAATTAAAGAATCAGTATTAGGAAAAATTTAATTTTTGCATGCTCTTATCAAGTTTAACATTTTTTCTTCTGTCAGTTTGCCTCTTTCTCTTTCCTTCTTTTCCATATTGCTTCAGTTGTGTGTGTGTGTTTTATTGTCCCTCTTCCCAATCAGTTCTTCTCCATTAGCATCAATGCTTACTCCAGCACTGGGATTTCTCTCCTGTGAGTTTTACCTCTCACCATGATCTACCTTCATTCTTCCTGAGATAGGGTACAAAAGGAGCAGATTTAAAATTCACTGTCTGGCCATGGATAAAAATGAAAAAAGAGAGATGCTAACGGAAAGTTACATTACCAAATGTTTATTTAAAAAACTCATCATTTTTCTCCCATGGGGCTTTTTGCTCCTAAATTTACTTTAGCGAATAATGATATTCATAAAAAACATCTACCCAAAGGGCCTGAACCAAAAGGAAGAGTCAAAGCACAGCATTCTGTGTCATGAAAATAACAGCCCAGGGGTTAGCAGGGAAGACCACCGCTTCATGTCTCCTTTGGTGGTTTGGTTTTCCAGGGTTCCTCTCACATTCTATGTGAGCACATACACTTAAGCACCCAAATGCATAAAGCACGCATGCTGAAAACAATTTGGTTTCTTTTAATTTCCTGTTTGTTTTTGTTCAGCCAAGTACTTATTTGAAATAAGTGAGGTTAATGGCAGTCCCCCACCCTCTCATTCTGTTCTCTTCCCCAGTCTTTATTTCCATTGCAATAGGAACTTATTGTCCTTCCCAAATAGTTCACTTGCAGTTGGGAGTTGCAATTTGAGCTGGTAGTTTTTCTCTGTGTCTCCAACGTAAAAGATAACTGTTTGCTATAATGGCCTGCACAGCCACAAGAAAACAGAAAATCTCCGTTTATTGGACTATTAAAAGATAAACTCTACTGCTGTCCTCCTAGTTTCTTTTATACTTTCTCTAGAAATCTTGTCTGAAGGGCAGAATAGCAGACTACTTAAGAGCTGAGGCTTTGAAGTTAAATCTGGGCTTAAATCCTGACTCTACCATTTTCTATGCAGCATTGAATACATTACTTAATTTTTTTTTTTAAATTTTTATTTCAGGTTAAAGTGAGGGTACCTACAACCAGGTCACAATATTTGAATTTGTTAGGTAAAGTCCATCTTGTAGTTGTGTCACGCACCCAAAAGGTGAGAAATACACCCTTACATTGTGCCCATTTAGTTGGGAGCACCTCCAACCCCCTTTCCCTAACTCCCTTCCCGTATTCCCCCTCCCCCCAACTTGAATTAAAATGAGTTTTACTCCTATGTGGGCATGAATTAGATCATCTACTGGCTTCATATTAATATTGAGTACATTGGATATGTGCTTTTCCATACTTGAGATACTTTACTAAGAAGAGTGTGTTTCAACTCTATCCAGGTTAATACAAAGGATGTAAAGTCCCCATCTTTTTAACTGTCTTTCCAGTTAACTTTTTGGAAACTTGGTCTCTTCATTGATCAGATTGATTTATTTTCTGGTATATGCACTCTACAGCTTGTTAATCCATTCCTGAGTTGATGAGCATTTAGGTTGTTCCCACATCCTGGTGATTGTAAATTGAACTGCAATAAACAATCTAGTTAGTGCAAAGGTCTATATGATAAAATGATTATTTAACCTTTCTAAGACTTAGTTTCCTCATATATTAAATAGACTTTTATGAAGACAAAATAAAATAATGTATAACCCCTATCACAGAATAAAACTTCAGTAAAATCTAACTTATTATTGTTGTCTTAATAATGTTAATTTGTAT
This sequence comes from Arctocebus calabarensis, assembly GCA_963573935.1. NCBI lineage: Eukaryota > Metazoa > Chordata > Mammalia > Primates > Lorisidae > Arctocebus > Arctocebus calabarensis. Next base: position 23,655 of record CAUYON010212834.1, read on the forward strand.
TTGCAAGTCAATTCATTATTTTTTAAAGTACTTTAATTTTTTAAATTGATTTTTTATTTTAATTCCTTTTTATTTCCACCAGAATCCTACCTCTGAAGGAGTCTTACAAGACCATCACCATCATCTACGTTTTTAATTTAAAAAAAAATTTTTTAAGCTTTATGACTGAAATAATATAGGATTGGGCTCTATGTGTCAGTAAAATAAAAAAAATTATTGGAAACACCCATTCATTCTCTTAATTCACTAAAAAATACTGGAGCACTCATCCATTCTCTTAATGTGCTAAATATTTGGCCCAAGCTGTGGAATTTTGTAAGGGAGGAAGACCTATTAGAAAGAAAAGCACATATTTAGAATTCTAGGAAGCAGGCACAGTTCCTCCTCATTGCACAAATTGGGCCTAGAGTCAAAAGATTTGCATTTTAGTCCCATTTCTGACACTAACTAGGTGTCTTTCCAAGTTTTTTTTGGAAACTTGGTCTCTTCATTGATCAGATTAATTTTTTAATTTTTTTTGTAGTTTTTGACCGGGGCTGGGTTTGAACCCACCACCTCTGGTATATGTGGCTGGCGTTCTACTCCTTTGAGCCATAGGCACCACTTGATCAGATTAATTTTCTAAGATAACTGTGTCAATCATGTTGTTCTACTGTTTAAAATCCTCTCCACTGGGCGGCGCCTGTGGCTCAAAGGAGTAGGGCGCCAGTCCCATATGCCAGAGGTAGTGGGTTCAATCCCAGCCCTGGCCAAAAAAAAAAAAAAAAAAAAAAAAAAATCCTCTCCACTTACCACTGAATTAAAGTCCAAAGTCTGGACTTGGCATTCACATTGCTATATTAGGGTTTTTCAAAGAGATAGAACTACTATGTACTAATATATAGTTCATTATATAATATATTATATATTATATTGTGTTATATGTATTATATACTATACTATGTTATATGTTATAATATATATATATATGGTGGGACATTTCAGATGCCATAATCATGTAATCCAATTGCCCTAATAGAGCTCTACTCATATCTATCTATCTACCTACCTCCCTCTCTCTCTCTCTCTCTCACTCTCTCTACATATATACATATATGTGTGTTTGTGTGTGTGTGTGCATGTGTGTGTATATAATAATATAATATATACAACACTATATATAAATTATATATATAATCGTATATAATAATATAATATGTACGACACTATATATAAATTATATATAAACAATGGTTTATATTATATACTTCATATAAACCATTATATATATATAATTTATATATAGTGTCGTATATATTATATTATTATATACACACACATGCACTATATATATATAATGGTTTATATGAAGTATATAATATAAACCATTGTTTATATATAATTTATATATAGTGTCGTATATATTATATTGTTATATATACACACATGCACACACACACACACACACACACACATATATATATGTAGAGAGAGTGAGAAAGAGAGAGAGAGAGGGGTAGGTAGATAGATAGATATGAGTAGAGCTCTATTAGGGCAATTGGATTACATGATTATGGCATCTGAAATGTCCCACCATAGGCCATCTGCAAATTGAAGAACAAAGGGGGCTAAGAGCATGGCTCAGTCCACGTCTGAAAGCTTCAGAACCAGGGAAGTTGATGCTGTAACTCTCAGTCTGAGGCAAACCGCTAAAAGTCCAGGAGATTTCTGGTATGAGTCCCAGAGTCCAAAAGCCATAGAATGTGGCATTCTGATGCCCATGGGCAGGAGAAGAAAGAAACCTTGGCTCCAGAGGAGAGTGAAGGAATTTTGCCGTCTCCACCTTTTTGTTCCACCTGGGCCCCTAGCCTAGGAGATGGTACCTGCTTGTGTTGAAGGGGAATCTCCCCCACTCCATTTATGGACTCACACAAAATTCTCCTGCAGAAACACCCTCGCAGGCATGTTTCTCCTCCAGAAACAATGCTTTACTAGCTATCTAGAAATTCCTTAGTCTAGTCAAGTTTACCCCTACAATTGACTATCATAGCCACTTGCTTCCTCGACCTCGTCTATTAGCTGCTGCTGCTTGTGCCCACCAGAGGGGTATCCTTGCTCCCTGGGTGCTCCTATGCTTCTGTCTCGGCAGTCCAGGTGGCCTTCTTCATCTGCGGTGCTCTCCTGCACTGAGCAGCACTGGTTCTCAGCCAGCTGCTGAAGGCAGTGACCTTGGTCTCTCTTTCACACTCCCTCAGCATTCCTCATCAATCAATCATTTGCTACCCAGTCCTATTCATTTTCCATTACAATATTTTTATACTTTCTCTGCCTGTTTTCCCCACCTTACGTTCAGTTTCTTTCATTTCTTGCCTTGTTTATCATAGTAGCCTCCTGTGATGGCTGCTTTTATGTGTCAACTTGATTAGGCCACAGGATGCCCAGATATCTATCTGGTTAAACAGTATTCCTGGATGTGTCTGTGAGGTTGTTTTTAGGAGAAATTAGCATTTGAATTGGTGGGCTGAGTACAAAGCTGGTAACCCTCTGCAGTGGAGGTGGGCATCATCTAATCCTTTGAGGTCTGGATAGAACAAAAAGGCAGAAGGTTGAATTCCCTCTCTCTGCCTGGCTGCTTGAGCTGAGACATATGTCTTCTGTCCTTGGATTAGGAATATAGACCACTTGCTTTTCTGGGTCTCCAGCTTGCAGATGGCAGATTACAGCACTTCACATCTCCTAGTGCTTTTTGCCTCCCTTGCTCCCATTTAAGCTGTCTATCCTGCTGGCAGGATGATCATCCTAAAATGTGCTTGTAAAGAGAAAAACACATTAAACTCAAGTGGAGAGAGGGGGAGGAGGGATGGGGATGGTTGTACTCTCATCTAACAGGCACAATGTAAGGGTATATGGCACACTTTCTGGCTAAGAGTGCACAACTACAACTTGGCTTCTACCTCACGAATGCAAACATGTCATTTAATCATCTGTACCCTCCTATTCATCTGAAATAAAAATAAATAAAATGTGGTTATAATTATGTCACTCTCCTGTTTACAATCCTTCGACAATTTCACATTACTTTACAGATAACCTTTTCATAGCCCACTCTGTATTGTAGTTGCATGTGGTTTTGTTTTGTCTTTCCTCTGATTAAAATCTCCCAGAGAGCTGGGACTATGTGTCACTCAGTTTTGCATGTCCCAGAGCCTGTTACATGACTCTATCATGGAACTCATGTTATCATCTCCTTTACCTTTCTCAAGGTGGATGTGATGGTTAAATGAAGTAATATGTAGATGAGCATTGACAAGATTAAATTGGCCCATCCACAGCAAAGTTATATTCATAGAGGAAGCCTGAACAGTTCACATATTCATGTATCCATCTGAAAATGTCATTCTCTCAACAAACTACTCAATGAAAGCTCATCTTCACGCAGTTAATGTTGGAAACCTGATAAACTATTGCAATTTTCAAAAATAGTGGCATAGTTCTATAGATAGACTCCAAAGAAGGGGGAAGGCTGTCTATCTAAAGAGCTATCAGCAACAAATTGGGCAGTATGACTCGATGAGACTTAGGATTTTCTACAGACAGCCAAGGAACGTTTAATGAGCGTCCCCAAGGGGCTTAACGTTCCATACTATTACTCAGGGACCTTTTCTTCTTGGCGAAGATTACTTGGTAAATCTACAAAGCCAAGGGGCCTTTTGCCAGAGTTCAAATAGTCCCTCTCTCACAGTTGCAAGGCATAGACAGGAGGAAATGAGATGGGACAGCTTTCATCCTGGCCCACTTCAAGTGCTATTTCACTATAAAAATGGAACTCTCCACTGCTCCTCTTAAAAAGATGAAATCATTTCTCTTTAGAATTCAGTGACTCATCCTATTTGGACACAACTACATTCTCTCTGGGGCGGAAACCCCAAATTCAAGTGCAGCAGGCCAAGTTGGGGAAAGAACTTCAAGGCAGTTCTGGGAAAGAATTTTCAGCCTTTCTGCTGATGATAAGAAATAAATTTCTTTGCTCTTTGCAAAGGGTTAGAAGCGTAAGCGTGCTAGGGAATAACAACCAACTGCAGACCTTGTCAAAGAATGCTTAGGTGGTACTTTGATTATTATTACATTTTCTTTTTAAATTTTAATATCTAAGTTTTCAAATTTTTTTGATAAATTTAATTCTGAGCAGGCATGAGAAGAGGAATGGGAGTGAAATAGGGGTGGGTTATCAGATAATTACAATAAGAAGAGTGGGGTTTGGTTGTTTTTGTTTTTGCTAAGTGCTTTTATAGCTAACATGAGAATTTTCAAAGCTGTGTGTCATTGGGGATAGCCAAAATAAACATAATATAATAAACATGTGAGAGCTCATTATATGCTGGGAACTAAGCTGAGCACTTCACTTGCAAAATTTCATTTAGTTCTCACATGGACCTTATATGATGAATGGACTATAGCTGCCAGACTGAATCTACATTTGCCTGAGAGACCAGTGGGCATTTATTTGGCATTATTTTGGGGCTTACGTGAAGCTGTGACAGAAGAGGAAAGAAATAGCTCTCAGAGGAATGCAGTATCTACTAGATTCCAGCAAGGGCTGGGCCTTGAGAAGGGAGGGTGATGCCAGCTGCCTTGGCAGGTGATCATATTTTCTAGCTTTTATAAACCACTAAAATGGGCTTTGATTTAAATTTTTCTGATATATGTGTTTCTATATTCTGTTAAGTCTTTTAGAATCACTTAACACCATGCTCTCATCCAGGTGAAAAGGAATTCAGAAAGAATGTAATTAGCTTCATTTTCTAACCTAAAACCTTGTGCAGCGGACCTATAGCCTCCCAAGTTCCTGCTCTGGTTTAAGGTCCCAGAAGGCTGCATTTCAGTAGGTAACTGAGGCATTCTTTTGTGTATATCTTGCCAAAATCTCTTAAGAGCAACTATCATCTTGACAATTTTCAGGACAAATCCCTTTCAAGTGAAAAATAAACCAGGATTTAAAAGTCTTTCCTTCTGTTTCAGACAGATTTCCAGCTGTCTACTTCTTCCTTCCCTCCAACAAAAACAAAGCAAGGGACTTACATCCATTTACAGTGTGTGAAGTTTAATCCTTGTGCTGTCTTACAGAATGTGTTCTTTTTGCTGTTTCCTATATTGGCAAGCTCTTCCATCTTCGGCATAATCTCTGTTACCCCTCAGAGCTTCTCCATACTCACTGCAATGTGGTTAGTTCAAACCATTATTAGTTTCACTATTGCTGTTGCTTATTCATTTTTAGTTCATTTCCGGTGTTAGCCTTTTCCTACCGATACCCTGTGCTGCCACATCACCTTTACAAAACACGCACCACAAGTCTCAACTGCCTTAACCCTGCTTAAAAACTGGTTATAAACCCTCACTGTTCCCTAAGGTCCACAAGATAAAATAACAACTCCTTGGCACTTGGGTTTGAGGCAGAGCTTAATTACTCACTATTCTTCTTTTCCACGTTGTGAATCAATTATGATTTGAAACATAATTTGGATGGGAATGAAAATGCAGTGCCTGACTCTGCTGAGAATGCAACACTGGGGCTTAGGCAGAGGCAGGTTAAGATGTGGCCCCAGCTATCTCTGCCCGAACTTACCTACATTCAAGAAAATGCTGTCAGAAAAATGTATCCCATTTCCTTTTGGTGAAGGTTTGGGGATCTGGTAATTGCTTTAGAGGTTGAACAATCAATGGCAAGGCTGTTTGCAGGGTTTGAGGAAACTCTGGAAATAACATGGCTTTAAAATTGCAGAGGGAAACCAAACTATTCAATTCCTAGAAATTCAATAGGCTAGGCACTTAGGCCAGAGAGCACACCATGGCGTCAGGTTAAAATCCAACTGGGTTTTGGAGTTTTTATCTCTGACTATTGTTTTTACCTACTTGCCACTCGGTCCCTGCTCTTAGAACAGTGGGGAAGGATGATGAGGTGGGGTTGCAGCCTCACAGGTGTCTCCTTAAAATGGGGGAAATTAATTGTGTTTTAGGGTGAGCAGTCTACAGCCAGATGTTTTGGGTAAGGGCCCAAGAATATTAGGTTTCCTCCAATGCTCCTGCTTTTCCTACATGTTAATATTATATCCTTTCAAAATAGGAAAAATCTGAAGGATTGTGTCATCTGAAGAATTGACAGAGGAAGAAATAATTTCTTTGGTGAGGCTATACGGGTCCTTCACTTTTTGCTTGGGCCACCGCTTCTAGGACAATAAAGGCTGCTAAACATGATCAATCCAATTTTAACCTTGTCACAGGTTTCCACAGACACACAGAAGTGAACTGGTCATAGAGTTCCAGGGTACAACCAGGAAAAATCTTCCCAGCTTTTTTGTTGCCAGTGAAGAACACCTCTGACCTCCCCAGTAAGGAAAGGCAGCGCTCACAAAATGCCAAGCTCCCCACATGTTCTGAGACTACTACTCTTTGAAGGCCAATTTGTAGGTACTGATTTCTGCATTTGGCAGGATTTGTTTGAATATGAGAGAAACCCAGCTCAAACTAGACTATAGCTATAGATTTAGTTTTTTTTTTTTTTTAGAGACAGAGTCTCACTTTGTCACCCTCAGTAGAGTGCTGTGGCATTATGGCTCACAGCAACCTCCAGTTGCTTAGGCAATTCTCTTGTCTCAGCCTCCTGAGTAGATGGGACTACAGGCGCCTGCCACAATGTCTGGCTATTTTTTTGTTGCAGTTTGGCTGGGGCCGGGTTTGAACCCGCCACCTTGGTGTATGGGGCTGGTGCCCTACCCACTGAGCCACAGGTGCTGCCAGATATGGACATTTTAGAGGTGTCTCTGGCCTCAGGCTTGGCTGCCTCCAGGGATCTAAACTACATTATAAGCAATTTCTCTCTCCATGTCTTGGCTCTTCTCTTTGGTGGTCTTTAGCTTTAGCTTCAAATGGTCTTTATCATGATTACTGGTTCTAGTACCAGAGAAAGACTTTTCTTTTCCCAGAAATCTTCTATCAAATACAATGGAGAAGGTGTGATTGGGCTCAGTTCAGGGCCAGTCAGTCTTGCTTGACCAACTGCAGTGGCCAGAGGATCTGGGGTGATAGGTCATGTGCTTACCTAGGTCAGCCATAGGTAGGGAGATATTCTTATCTTAAACACACTGGAAGAGGTTGTGCTTTCCCAAAGGAAGAAACCAGAACAGACAAGAAACATATGCCCACTACACAGACTTACTGTATGTAAGTGTATGCTTTTGTGTCTGATTTAGTCTCCCCATCAATGTGAAGCTGCTGTACAGCAAAGATGACACTTTGTCACTCTCACAAAGTCAGGAGATGGCTGAGTCTGGATTTTACTCCCTTGAAAGGGTAGAAAGGAGAACTCCCCGAGTGCTGCAGGGTGTAGCCATGTGGCATTTGCTCCACAGCCACAGCCAGCTAGGTCAGCACCCTTTCAGTCACACCGAGAAAGGATGCTGGCACAGACCCTGGCCTTCAGCCTGCCTTGGAAGTCTGCAGAATGTGGTTCGGCCAAGCCATCTGTTCAGCTTCTCCCAGGCCAGAGGGGTTTCTGAATCTAGGATGGAGGATTCTCCATGACTCAGCGATGTACCCAGGCAAGGAAACTGCCACCAAAATGGCCTACACCCCTCAAGATTCTGTAAAATATGATTTAAAAAAAATAAGCTTCTTATTTTCAGTTAATTTTAGCTTTATAGAAACCTTAAAGAGTCAGTTCAAACTTCCCAGATGTCCTTTCCTCAGCTCTTCCTCATGTCAACATCTTATATAACCCTGGTGAATTTGTCAAAGCTATAGAATTAATATTCCTATTAATACAAACTTTATTATAAAGTGTATTATAGTTTAAACACTATTAACTTTATTCAGATTTCTGAAGTTTTCTTACTAATATATTTTTTCCCCTCCTGGGATACTACCTTGCCTTTGACTAAGTTGTTTTGATTTACTCACAGAGCTAATACTTGGATGTCAGGACGCTTGCATGGATGGATCACCCTGTGGTCTAGACTTATCATCCTTCCCTGTAAGCATGCTCCTTGCAATGAGAGATATTAGCACTTCCTGTAAGGAGGGGAATCTACTTCCCTACTCTGGAATCTGGGTTGGCCTGTGATTTGCATTGGCCAATAAAATGAAGCAGATAAGAAGATTTGCCCATTCAAAAACTGGGCCCTAGAAAGCCTTGTTCACCCTCTTAGGTCCCAGCCTTCTTCATAAGAACAGGGGTCAGTTAGGCCGCTGGATTGAGAGACTACACGAACCAGATAGGAGGTACCCCAACTGAATACTGAGGCCATAATAGACCCCGGCTGACTGCTGATCCATGAAGGAGACCAGCCAAGATCAGCTAATCTTGTCCCAGAGCATTAGATTACCCAAGTGAACAATCCCCTTGTGTGAAAAACAAATGTGACTTTGTGGTTGTATTTTATGTAGCAGTATTGTGGCAATAGATAATGGCTGTGGCTGGGTCAGGATAGATTCCCGTATCAGCCAGCTAGTGATGCGGTCAGGATAGATTCCCGTATCAGCCAGCTAGTGGTGCAGGTTTAGTGAATACTTTTCATAGGGGCTGCCTTTCTTCATCTGAGTGAGTTTGAATAGTAAATCCATGCATGGGAAATTAATCTTTCTATCACACTTGGTAGTCCTAAGTATGTTTCTAATCCTTGGCATGGTTGACTCGTGCATTTTGACTGCAGCAGTGGGGTCACCACATTATGCCTCAGGTCTCTTTCTCTCCAATTCCAGGGACAAGAAGTCTATGCATATTTGCACTAGAACTTTGCTGCTATAGATATTTCCCCCCAAAATTGTCTATATTGGCATGGTTTTCTGCTGACTATGGTGAGTGCAAGTCTGGAATTTAAATTTCATATCTTCAGCCATCTTAGAGCAAAACAGAATTTCATTTTTCTTTCTTAGGATAGACTTTGTTATTTAGAAACAAGTGTTCTCAAAACTGTGGGATGCTGCTTTGGGGACAAAATGAGGTGCAAGGGGACACAGAATGTGTACAACCAGTATAATGCTCATTAATTAACTTTGTCCTCTCGGTCTTGGAACTAGATTCTGGTTCCCCTGGAGAAGTCTCTGGTTCTCTCATTTAGAATGCCTCCAGCTTTTCCTCTGCCCTTTTCACTCTCGGATTGCTCTTACTTCCTGCTGGGATAGCAGCAGTTCTCCCAGAATTGTGAAGATGCAGGCAGTCGTTCCAAGCTTTTTTCTATTCTCCCGCCAGAGAATATTTTGCCCCTGATCCCTCACAGGGAAAGTTTCAATATCTTGGGGATGGGAAAGTAAGAGAGGGAGCAACAATTGCAAAGATTTTTGTCACTGACTGTTGTTACTTACTTCCATGATTTACTGTCTAGCTCTGCTTTGGTAAGCACAAGATAAGAAAGATGATCTTTCACCTACACCCAGAAAGGCACGCCTATCCCAAATGCATACTCCAGAATCTCACTCGTGGTTCATTAGAAATTAGTCATCTGGGGAGGCTCCTGTGGCTCAGCGAGTAGGGCGCCGGCCCCATATACCGAAGGTGGCGGGTTCAAGCCCGGCCTCGGCCAAACTGCAAAACAAAACAAAAAAAATAGCCGGGCGCTGTGGCGGGCGCCTGTAGTCCCAGCTACTCGGGAGGCTGAGGCAAGAGAATCGCTTAAGCCCAAGAGCTGGAGGTTGCTGTGAGCAGTGTGACGCCACGGCACTCTACCCAG
>CAUYON010212835.1:0-21611 GCA_963573935.1 Arctocebus calabarensis
GATGGGTGGAGGGAGGGCAATTGGTGGGATCACACCTACAGTACACCTTAGCAGGGTACTGGTGAAACTTGTTAAATGTAGAGTATCAATGTCTTTATATAGTGATCAAGAAAATACCATGAAGGCTATCTCTAACAGTACGATCAAAATATTTCTGATTGTATATGAAGCACATTCTGCCAATGTACACAATTATGATTTAATAAAATTATTATTAAAAAAAGAGCTCTAATTGAAGACCAAAGTACAAATACCACTATAGAGGGCAGAGTGAGTCAGAATTTTGAGGAAAGAATGCTCATAGGATAATAGAAGAAAAGGGAAGAATCTTGAGTCAGAATTGTCATTCAAATATCGGGAGAAGGTATTACAATTTAAGAGAGAAGTCTGGGCAGGTAGGTACACCAAAGATGATAAACTAGAAATACATAAATTTTGGCTATCATGTTCTTTTTTACAAGGGCTCTGAAATCCTGTATTGGGGCTGTATTTTTAAATTAGACAGAGGGATTAGTGAAAAATTACCTCATGAGGACAGGGCTTTTGGTTCCTAGTTTTGTAACTATGAGTGATAACTTCACAAGTTCTAAGTTTTGTCAACCACAAAATGGAGAATTACAATAGCACAACATGAGTGGCTGCTGAAAAGAGAGTTCTTTGAGGGATAAGTCAATTTTATCCATCAGATAGGTACCCCTTCTTTTAAAAAGCTTATAAATGAATCATGAATCATAAATCATATTGCCATTTCCTGCAGAAATCAGAACTTCTAATAATCAGTAGCAATTTATTAGATGCCTTGCATGTAATTTTTATTCAGAGTAAACCTTCTGTATGTTTAGTCAATTTATTCTATAATGAGATGGAAATATTCCTATAATAATACCCAACAGAAATGGAAGGATTTATAATAGAATTCTATGGTGTAAGAAGTACTAAATCGTCCTTCTATTTATTTATTTATTCACTTATTTACATATATCTTGACTCATTCTAAAGAAGAAAGAAAAAGAACATGAAGTGATTGCGGAAGAAACATAATAACATGATAAAATATAAATGAAAAGGGAAAAAAGAATACTGAGGCTAGGACATATTGAAAGAGTAGGTCATAACATGAGAGGAAATAAAGAAATGGATTCTGTCAGGGATTACATAGCTGTCATAATTTATTTCTGAGATTTTTCTGAAACAAGGACATAAGGAAGAGTGACAGTTACACAGCTCTCTTCATTTGAAATGAAAAATAAAATATACAAAATCCTCTGAAGGACAAGGAATCAAATAATTTGAATTATAGAAAAGGTTGTATAATCTTGGGGATTTCATTGAATGTTTTCATATATCTTTGACATTTCATTAGCTGAAGAGCTGGAGATCTTGAACAAATGACAGAGTCTGAGCTCATTATGCAAGTGAAAGTGAATGGACCCCTTTCAGATCTTCCATGGGTGACTTCTGTCGCCTCCAGTGGCTGGCTAAGACTCAGTTCTCAGAAATCCTTAGGTTGGGTTCTGTTGTAAGCAGAGTCTGAGATGAGGTTCAGACTCTGAGCTGGATGTTTATTAGGGACTACCTTGGGATAAACACCTGAAAAGGAAGGGGAAGCGGAACTAGACAGAGACAAGGTAAGCTGTGATGTGGGACTAATGACAGCCTTGCCTGACTCCATGGGGAGCTCAGGAACTAAAACAGCTCATGAGAACCAGCTTTTCAGTCACTGGAAGTGAGCCATTCTAGAAAGTGACCTTCAGGATGGCAGCTCTGTGGAGAAGATGGCACCTGGAGGTGTGCCCTATAATGGGGACAGCCAGGGCTCTTGTGAAGGGCAACAACAAGGGTGCACCTGCGTGACACTGAAAGTCAAAAGCTAAGCACAGAACCCCCACCCTACACTGTGTCAATCTGAATCACTGAAAGGTTAAGGTTTATCTGTTAGAGTGGCTGATATTTAACACACACACGCCATTTTGAAAGACAAATTCTTTAGTGCTGCAGTGGCTGTGTGTCAGGATGCTCTTCCCAGGAGTGAGAGCGAGGACAGTGCAACTCCATCTGTTTCTGTGGTCCTCATTTTTGTTCTATGACTTCCCCTCCTCCCCATTCCTACCATCAACCTCTCCCCACCTTACTCCATAAATGAAATGTACAGCCTCTTGCTCCTCATGCTTGCTGCCTTTTAAAAATCTTGTTTTTTTTAAAAGAAATGAAAGAAAGGGGTGAAACTGTAGTGTGGAATTTCACATGTATGCTGGGGATGATGGAGGAGATAAGGGCATGCACTTTACCAGGAGGGTACGAGTGTCCTGTAAAAGCAGCCCCCTCTTCAACCACGTGGCTCCAGCCTGGGTCCTCTCAGGTCTCTGTAGTCTTAGGCTGCACTCAGCCTCACACAACTGCTGATGTTCCCCCCGCTACATTCCACAGCATCATCTCAGACACTCTCTAAGAATCTCATATTAATTCTCAAGTGATCTTTTCATGCTGCTCTGCTTTAATCCCTTCATCACTGAGGACCATTTTCTAAAAACCCTCCTAACACCTGGGTTATGACTGAAACCCAGTCGCACCACGAAGGCTGGCATTCTTGGTAAAGATGATGTCTCTGAGAGCTGCCCAAGGGCCTCAGAGTATCAGTGTGAAATGAAGAATCAGAGTCAATCAATGCCAATCTCCAGGTTGGCATTGCTGGTCCACATGAAAGATGGAAGAAGTCTTCCCAACTCCCAGGCTCTCGTGTCCAGAGGATAATCTCTGTAAAACCTCCTCCTGAGGAGCTGTCCAGATTTAGAGTATAACCCCTCTCATCATAGATGTAAGTTTGTCAGCTGGACACAGCGGAGATGGGCCAGGATGGGGAACCCCTCAGGGAAAGACACCAAACTATCTTCTTTAACCCATTTGTCAGCTGAAGAACAAACCCTAATTTGCCTTTCACTAAAAACCCTAATTAAAATTGACTCCTGGCAGTGGCCACTCTAGTTGATCTCTAAACACATCCAAATTCCAGTTCAGGTTTAAGTTGTTACTTCCATTACATATACAAAGAAGTAAATATAAGAAACAGAGTCATGATAATAATGTCATTCTACATATAATAATGACTAACATCTATTGAGGTTATGTGTTAATCACTGTGCTAAGTTCTTAGCATTTTTAAAATTTAAACACTTCCAAACTCTGCAAACTCTTCTTTCCCATTAAAGAATCAAAAGGAAGCTAAGGTAGAGAGTTAGATACCATGTTCAAATTCACACACCTAGGAATCTCCTGAGCCTGCATCTGAACCCAGAAGCTGAAGTTCAAAAACACTGTCTTCTACAGATGGGAGAGATGGACTTTCAAGTCAGCATGTCCTGCTTCAAGAATTTGAGCATCACTTCATTATATGTGCCTGGGCAAAATGTACAGAGCATGGGTAATCCTTCAGATTTGGTGTTATTTTAAACAAATATGAGGAAAACACTACCAGATGCCAAGGGCAGGATATTTTTCTGGGTAGGGTGCTATGTGATTAGAGGCACCAGTTTCCACCCACTGTCTTTCACAGAGTCTGAACATCTTCTAGCCTCAAAGTCCTTTGAATCTCTAAGAGACTCTCACACAAAGAACAAGTAGCTGAGGAAAGAAGAGGATTCTATTTCTGAGGGATGCCAAGAGGTAGGATGGGAAAATATAAGGGAGTGATTGAGTAAGCAAAAGATAGTAAGTTTCCAAAATAAACTTCATCATCTAGCCCAAGGTAAGCCCTGACCCTGGGCGCATCTCAGGCATCTACTATTAACGCTCAAGCACTTGGAGCTTACTGAACTCAGCAGCTTCTTCTTAATTCCCTCCAATGCAACATCTCTGCAGTATTTGAAGCCCCCTCTTCTGTCTTTCTCCCACCACTCCTTTAATATCATAGTGTAAGTAGACTTGTTGTAGCCACAAACACCCTTCCCCCATCAAAAAATAATCAATGGTTTATAGCAACTGATTTTTTTTTAATTCACATTGCATAAGGGTTACAGGTCACAGGGCTCGATGGGTCTTCACATTTTGGAACCCATGAAGTACTAGCCTCCATCTGGTCCACGCTGTTCTCAAAGTGGATAACAGGAACAAAAGACACAGTCATTTTGTGCACAGTAATTAAACTTTTGCTCAGATGTGGTGTGTGTCGTGCCTGCTAACAATCCATTGGCTTAAGCAAAAAGAGGGTGCTTCAGTTAAAGGGTGGAGAGAGGGGAAATGCATAGACCGAATAATGAGCAAATAGTAAGAGCTACACTAACTGGGTCCCCTCTAATTTCTTTGTGTCTGCTCGGTCATAGAACCGGGTTCTTATTCTCTTCCTGACCCTCTCAAAATGCTATCCCCTCTCATGTTCTGGCTCTGGCTTTGCAGTCCATTCTTCTCCCTTCACATGTTTTTCTTAAGCCAGCCTGCCTGTGGCCATGGTACCAGCCACCAATACTACCACATGTGTATTTTGAGCATCACTCTCCCCTTGATTCTAGGCACACTTTTCCCTGTGTAGAGAATGCTTTTTCCTGAATATCTTTCTGCTATCACACACTCAAGTTGTACAAAGCAAATTAATTACCTATTTGCTTTTTCTCTAGATTTGTGCTTTCCCTACATGCTCCTAGTTGCCTACTAATACGACTGGTAGTGCTAATCATGAATATACAGCTCCCTGTCTTCTTTCTCCTCCTGTCCCTAAATCTGGGCATCACAACAGCTTCATTTCAGTCTGTGCTAGTTCGTCCTTGCCTTCCCAGTCCCTGCATGCCTTCATTGTCCTGTTGGTAGGAAACCACTGTCCTGGGCTTCAACTTGTCTTCCCTTCTTCAGCTTTTCCAAATTTTAACTCTTCCTCCACATTCCCATTGAAGTGATCTTCCCAAAGCATTAGATAATCATGATATTCCCAGTTGACCCTCCTTTGTCAACAAAGTTCAAACTGTTGGAACCACAAGAGTCCACAGTGGTGCCTCATAAAGCAATAAGGGAAGAAATAATTCACGTAATTTAGCCACAATAATCTCTGTATTATAGGTCGGCATCCCATGCACTATTTGAATAAAGGAGTCCTGAAATGTCAAGACAACAGATGGACAGAAGTACTTTGATGATTCCTCATGTGAAGGAATAAGAGGTCTTAGAGGTTCAATCTCCTTCTCTAACTTCACTTTCTGCCATGTTCTCCACCTATTCCATCTCATATGCACACTGTCCCTGCAAGGACACCAAACTGAAATATTCAGAGTGGTTCTTGTGGCTAGAACTGTCTCTTTTTCTTCAATTTACCAAGACACCTCCTTCTCTAAATGTAATGATCCAACCTCAAGTGAAGCTTTGACCTGTCCATTCCCATCACAACCTAACCTAGATGGTTAGGTGTCTCCCCTTTTATTCCTGTAAACCCCCTTTGAAAAGCACCTTTGGTCTACCTAATTTTTTATTTGCTAGCTTTGTTCATCTTCTCAACTAGCTGGTTGGGAGTTTCTTGGAGATAAAACTATATTATTTATTCTTTTTTTTTTTTGAGACAGAATCTCTCTATATTGCCCTTGGTAGAGTGTCATGGTGTCACTGCTCACAGCAACCTCCAACTCTTGGGCTTAAGCAATTCTCTTGCCTCAGCCTCCCAAGGAGCTGGGACTACAGGTGCCCACCCCAATGTCCAGCATGTATTACTTATTCTTGCATTCTGGGTACTCAGCATGGTGTCTGGTACAGAACATGTGCTTAAATATTTGTAATGGGATTGAATTTAAGCATTGATAATAGTAAAGCACTTTATCTTTAACCAGTGCCCCAGAAAACAACACTTGCTTTTTGTATTCTATTGTGGACATTTGCCATTGTCATATCAATGAGCAGCCTTTGAATTCCTTTTTTAAGTCTGGAGTTTCCATTCAAGAAGAGTACCAGAAATCACTCTCCTTGTCTCTCTTTTAGGTAGAACATAAGCAGGACACCCTGACTTTATGCATCTGATGAGTTCTCATGAGAGTGAGACAGAAGCGTGTAGGAAACGTGGTTTCATTTTTGTGGGAGGGTTGTTGAGACATCTGACTTTTATGAAAGGCAGAATGGAGCCATTGACATGTATCTCCAAAACTATGGATATGTACTGAGCCATGGGTTTGAGCCTAATGCTTTGCCCTTTTGAAAGTTGCTATCCAATATTGTTAATAATCTTATCATTATTTCTGTTAAAATTAACCAGCAGAAAAAGCCTGGTTATCAGAGGTTATTCTTCATCCCCTAAGTTGTAATCCTCTTAAGATGTGTACCTCTTCTCTGATCCCATCTCTTCCTTCTCAGTTTACAAAATCCTTCCATGGAGTTACTCAAATGACCCTTAATCAGCAAAATGCGCTATATCTTCAATGGTCTATATATTCTTTGCATCTTTTTACTCTGATTGAAAACTTGCTTTTCCTTGAGGCATTGTTTCCTCTATAGCTCTTTTCCACACTCCTATTACCTTGTGACATGGAGGTAGGTGTCACCCCCCACACACACACACACACACATATTTCTAGATCATTGTCCTTCTCTTCTCCTTAAATAACTTCCCTGCTTTGCTGCTCAGGCCATTAGATTCTGACACCCACTATACCAGTTATTAACAGACTGTCCAATCATTCTGTTCTCCATTATAGATTGAAGATTTCAAATGCAGCTCACCT
This sequence comes from Arctocebus calabarensis, assembly GCA_963573935.1. Lineage (NCBI taxonomy): Eukaryota > Metazoa > Chordata > Mammalia > Primates > Lorisidae > Arctocebus > Arctocebus calabarensis. Next base: position 6,687 of record CAUYON010212835.1, read on the forward strand.
TTGCCCTCTCCTAAATGACTCCATTACTTTTGATTGTTTTAGCACACACATGAACAGTTCTCCTAGCTTCTGAGTTTCTTAACTTCTTGCAAGTGATCCCATCTTCCACCCAATCTTAGCCACCCACTCCTGTTATCATATTGTAGATGTTTTCTTTATCAGTAATAGAACACCCCCCAATATTTCACTTTAAGCATTCTATTTTACAATATAGACATGCTATCTTTCTGGCTCACTTTTTCTAAGACCCAGACCCTCCCAAATATTTTGACCATATCTGAACCCCTGAACCCTTTATCTGTTGATCCTGCCACCTTTTACTCCTCTTCACTCCATGATATCCTTTCTTCTCTACTTGCCCAGTTTGTATTCCGTAGTTTACTGTTGTAACCAACTGCTTACATACAGCCTTGACTTTCTTCTCTTTCTTTCTCCTTTCATTGTATTGTACTGAAGAATCCACTTAAGTTGGAAAATTAGCTTAAGAAGGTGAAAATGTTTGCAGAAGGACACAGGGCCATACTGACTTACTTTAAATCCATGGTCACTCACCCCCATGGGCCCTTGGGTTGCCCAGACATCTTCCCGTTTTCCCCAAGTCCTTTTGCTTGTCGCTTTTCTAGTTCACACTTTCTTTTCTCTCTTTAAATATTCAATCTCTCCTCTCCATCATTGCTTTAAGTTGATAACCTTGTTTTCTACGTCAGTGAGAAAATGTAAATATAAGAAAGGGCTTCCACACATGACTGTTTCAACATCTACTTACCCACATGCATCTATACTGTGTGCTTGCCTCCTGTTTTGTTAGCATTGGTGTCAGACTCCATTCCTGTCTCAGGCCAACTCCTCCAACTGTGCACCTGATCCCCAACCAAGGGCATCTTTTCACCCAACCAAGAGCATCTTCTTTAGCAATTCCCCTTGCTCTTTTAGATTATCATTTTTCCCTCTCTTCTGTATCCTTCCCATTGGCATGCAAATATGGTACAATCTCTCCCATCTATACAAGTTTATCTCCAAGGCTCTGGCCTCACATGATCATTTCCTTTCATTGTAAAGCAAAACTCTTTAGAAGAGTCTTCTAACTCACCATCTCCTTGACATTTCCTTTCATTATTTCTGGAGCTCACTGTAAGCATGCATTTATTCTCATGGACTCCCAAACTTTTCTATCAATCAGCCCAAGCTATTCTGTCAATCACCAAGACTTTCACCCTGTAAAATCCAACAGTAATTCATAGCCCTCATGCTCTTTGGCCTACCAGCAGGGCTTGCTATGTTGATAACTACCTCCTTTTGAAACATTCCCATTCCTTTCCTGGCTTCAAGTATTTCACTCTCTCTTGTCCACCCGCATGATTGGTGCTTCTTTCTCAGTTTCCTCCATGAATTCTTCTTCATCTTCCTGATATATAAAAGTGTGGAGTTCTCCAAACTGTCCCTGGTGATTGCATCCACTCTTGCAACTTTGAATAACCCTTTTTGGCATCGAAACAAAGATTTTTATAACAGTCTTCAAAGGCCCAACATGATCTTGCCATTATTGCCTTTCTGAACACAAATCCTACCCATCGTCCTCAAATTTTTGTGCCCCAGTTCTCCCCCAGAATATTCTGCAATATTCCTTGGACATGACATTGGGCTATAACCCCAGGGACTATGCACTTGCTGTTTCCTCAGTCTTAAGGGTCTTCCTCCAGCAAGCATATGGCTATACCTTCACTTTTTTCCTGTCTGTGATCACATATTGTTTTATCATGATGCTTTCCCTGGACACTCAATGTAAAATATCAGTTCTCTACCTGTAATCCAACACTTAGTTCATGACTTTTTTAATCATGAAAAAAAGTCTTGGTTTTGGTCTTTTGTATTTCATTTATCACATATTATGTATTTATTTATTTGCTAATTGTCTTTTATCTCCCTCTTTTAAGTCAGGGAGTATAACAACAAAGCTGTAACCCCCCCCCATCCCTAGCTCCCAGAATGGTGTTGGATATGTGAAATACTTGTTAAATAAGTGAATAAGTAATAAATTCCTTTTCTGCCTAAATGGTCTTGAGTGGATTCTGCTTTATGTTAATGTACAGGGTGATAAAGGCTGCCACTCTCCTAGAAGCTTCTATTGCTTGGAAATACAAGTTGCCTCAGTTTGTAGGTCTTTCTGCCTTTTATTATTTGAGATACTATTTGAGCCTATTCCTGGACTCAGTTTATAAAAGCTATTTCTAGGTGATCTCAGAATGGGAGAGGATATTTGCATGTTATGTTTCTGACAAAAGTTTGATATCCAGAATCCACAGAGAATTCAAAATTATTAATAAGAAAAGAACAAGTAATCCTAGTTCATTGTGGGCAAGGGACTTGAACACAAGTTTCTCTAAAGAAGAAAGGTGCATGGCCTACGGACAAATGAAAAAATGCTCATCATCAGAGAAATGCAAATCAAAACCACATTGAGATATAATCTACCTCCAGTAAAAGTGGCTCATATAACAAAATCCCAAAACTACTGATGTTGCTGTGGATGTGGAGAAAAGTGAACACTTCTGTACCGCTGGTGGGAATTCAAGCTAATACATCCCTTTTGAAAAGAAGTATGGAGAATCCTCAGGGATCTAAAGGTAGGCCTGCCATTCGATCCTGCAATTCCTCTACTAGGAGTATATCCAAAAGACCAAAAATCACTTTATAACAGATATTTGCACCAGATTGTTCATTGTAGCTCAATTCATAATTGCCAAGACATAGAAGAAGCCCAAGTGCCCATTGACCCATGAATGGATTAATAAATTGTGGTATATGTATACCATGGAATATTATGCAGCTTTAAAAAAAGATGGAGATTTTATCTCTTTTATGTTTACATGGATGGAGCTGGAATATATCCTACTTAGTAAAGTATCTAAAGAATAGAGGAAAATGTATCCAATGAACTCAGTACTATTATGAAACCAATTTACAATCACTCACAAGAATAGATCACAACTATGACCCAGGATGAAGGAGGGAGTGGGAAGTGATGGGGAGGGGGTGAGATGGAAGGAGGGTGAATGGTGGGGTCACACTTATGGTGCATATTGCAAGGGTACATGTTGGATCTATTAAGCATAGAGTATAAATGTCTTAATACAATAATTAAGTAAATAAGATGAGAGATATACTAACTAGTACAATGTAAGCATTCCAAATTGTATATGAAATCAACACATTGCACCCTCTAAATGCATTAATGTATACATGATCTACCTCTTTTTGATTTAATAAAAAATACATAAATAAATGAAATGAGTGCACTGAGGTATCTAAAGAAGGGGCAGGAACAATGTTTAATAGTAAATTCATGTAGATTCTTTGGAAACATTAACTATTTCACTGAAGCCTATAGAGTAAAAAGAAGTAATAATTAATTAAATCGAAGCTATGTGGTTGATTTACAAAAGTTAAAGCTTTGGTGCTGATCTTCAGGGTATTAGTTTTTTGGACCACCTTTCAAAGTTCACTAATCTCCAAAGGAGGAAAAGTTGAAGAGCCATCTAGGTATCTGGTCCAGTGCTCCTTGGTAAAGTTCTGAGCACAACTCAAGCTGTCCATCAAAGGAAGGAGCAAAGGCTAGTTTTCTAGAAAAATTTGTGAAGTGACCTCCTACCTGTTCGCTTGGTGTTGCCCAGCTCACTTTTAAGTGTCTCCTTTTGATTCTCTACTCCAGGATCCACATCTGGGCTTTAGCCCTCCCTCTGCCCCATTGGTATATTTCTCTCTGTGCTAGTCAAGATAATAGCTAGTACTCATTTGAGGCTATTTAAATTAAAATTAAACACAAATAAAATGTAAAATATAGCTCTTTAGTTGCATTTGTCACATTTCAAGTACTCTATAGAGGAATACCACTGTATCAAACGATACAGAATATTATGGGATATTTCCATCAGCACAGAAAGTTCTAGAACCCCTCTAGTCTCTCAGGATCTCACTTCCAGAATCCTAATGGATTTTTTCCTTATGTTCACTCTTCAGCCTGTGTCTCAGATTGTAATTCCTTCTCCAGCTCTAGTTCCTGAAGCCATAATACTGAACTTGGGGAGCTCTTCAGTCATGACGAGGTAGTGATAATTGTCACATCTGCTCTCAAAGCTTTATTTAGATTTATATTTGTACATTTATACATTGAAATGGAAACAAACATGGTCTCTCTTTACATTCGCATTATGAGTGATGATGAAGTGAAAGTCACAGGGTGCTGGAGGAGAGTAAGAATTACTGATCAGAAGACATCTACTGCATAGAAGGGGCAAAGCACCAAGATTGAAGGAAAGAGAAGGACATTAGTAAATTATAGTGAGACTATGTGAGTAGTGAAACTTCAAAGTAGAGGGCAGAGAGAAATCAAGAAAATAAGACAGGCAGAACTGTGGAATAGTTTGAATTCCTGTAATCACCTGAGAATAATGGTTCTCTGACTTGTAAGAGGTAAGGGTTTCCCTTAAATCACTGTCCATTTCCATTGTCTGTACTACAGTGCTGAGACCCTTAATTTGTGGTAGTTGTTATCATAAGGAGAAATGTCGAAACCAAACCAGTAACTGAAGGCAGGGACATTCCTAGGGAAAAAGCCACGGGAGTAGTTTTGGCCAGGTTTGTGCTCCCAAAAAGTCATGAAAGGGAAGAATACCTACTGACAGACAATAGGATTAACTCCTTCCTGGGCTAGAGAGACAGCATGCTATTGGGTGAAGTTCAGAATCCCTGCTTAGAAACAAAACCATTACACTGAGGAGCCGTGGCTAGAGGAAGGCTTGGTCTCCTCATAAGGTGTTGGCAGCTTCACCTCAAATTGCCCTCCTGACATTTCTCATCACTGAGGGTGGTGGGATTTGCCAGAATCCAGGAATGGAACAGAGGTGCCAATGGAAGGGATCTGCTGTGTTTTGTTTTAACTAAGAAATAAGGTCTTAAGTGAAGGTGTGTGGGATTCCTGTTAGAGCATGCTAGGCACCATGGAGGATCTGGCAGGAAGGACTGGCAATTCTGAAGTCCTGAAATCACATCACTGTTAGGGTGGAAAGCTCAGTAGGTGCTGCATGCAGGCAGGGCAAAAGGGGATGTCTCTAGGCCAAGATTAGGATATGAAAGTATAAGTTTAGTTTAAATTTTAGAAGGGAGTGGGGTGGGGAAGGAGAGAAAAGGATGGAGACATGAGACATGTTGTGACATCCCCAAAAAAGAAAAAGAAGAATGCCTGCCACTGAGGTCAAGTGGCCAGCTGAATTTGAGGGGGACAACCAAGGTAATGATAGTTGAATTCACAAGGTATTATGAAAGCTGGCCCATCAGTTCTCCTCCTTCCTCCACAAGGTTAAAGCCATGTCCCATTGAAGACAAATCCCATTGTTCAACTTGAGGCTTAAAGGACCAAATTCTAAAAGACAAGGAACTGATGAAGGTAAAGAGGAGGATTTACATTTCCTTTTCGTCTGCTGGGCTCCTCAGTGGTTAGTGAAAACAGAAATCCCCCAGGATGTGCTGGGAATTCAAAGAGCAAGAAAGCAGCAGGCAGAGAGACAGGTTTCAGTCCTTATCAAAAACTACCGAGTTAATAATTTTTCTATCATTTCACTGTAAATGCCAACCATCCTTACAATTAAGTCTACTTCTAAGCGCTAAAAGATCCAGCTCCCTTTCAACCCCCACAGAGGGAGAGAACTAAGTAATTATGCTGACCACTGCACTCATTCTACTGGTACTCTATCCATGCAGGTTGACTGGTGCTCTATTAAGGCAGAGGCCATGAACACCCCAGGATGCTCTACATTCATGCAACATGCTTCAATAAAGCTAAATTTTTATATCATTTCCTGCATCAGATCAGTAGATTAAATGTTAAACATGGAATTCAAGCCATTAAAAAAACTAAAGCCATGTGGCTAATTCTTTGTAGAAAATAAATTAGAAATTCTTTTCAACATAATATATAAGCCATGCTTGCTCTGGCTTATAATCTGTACAGAATTTCTTTTTGAGACATAGGGATACAAAGGCGGAAAAAAAGGGGGGGACCTCCAGCCTTAAAAATCTTCATTGTTTTATAAAGTTCAATTCCATCTTTTCAAAAAAACTGGCAAAAAAAAGCTATTGATTTTCCAAAAAACAAGCAAACATCAGCTAATTTCATGACACAAATAATGGCTTTGTATTTATCATTTCTCAAGGGCTTATCGTGTACTTTATGTACAGAACACTTCTCAATGGCAGAGAACGGAATTAAAATGAAAACACACTAGGTAGTGAGATATTAGCATGGGCTGAATACCTTTGAACTTGTCTGAACTTGTTTGCAGACAAGTTCAACATTCTCTTTAACATTCTGGCCTCTGGCCTCACTACCTGGGTCTCCAGGTGGACTTTCTGATCTCCAAGAAGCCAAGTGAATGAAGATAAAGGTATACACCTTCCTGTGTAAAGCACTCACTATGGAAGTGGTGTTGCAGAAGCTAATATCAGGTGTACAATGCTAAGAATTCCTTCCAACAATCTTAAGGGGTAGAGAGTGGTACATCAAGAAATTAATAAATTCTCCATTACTCTACACTTTTTCTCCATCATTCATTATTCTCAATTGTTACATGCAGAGTAGTTACGAATCTTGTCCAAGGAGCTTTATAAACTGGAGCTAGGAAGTTTGCATTTTTTCCCATGGGAATTAGAATGGTCCTAATCATAAACAACATAGAGGAACATATTTCTTAAATACAAATCTCTTCTGAATAATCCTAATTCTTACAAAATCCCATTCAGAAGAGTTTTATAGTCAAAGAATACGTTTCTATGTATTTGTTTATAATGTATAATGCTTATATTTTTCCCAGAAATTATGTAAATAGAATTAAGTGAAAAATCAAATAGATGTTACACTAGACAAGGTAATGGGCACATGAATATTCTCGCCCTCTGCCAAGCTGCCTCCAGAAGTCATAAGAATTCATAGTCAGAAATGATAGACTTTCTGAAGGCTCAGGGAGTCAACTTAAGAGAAATCTGACCATTTCATGTTGTAAGAGCATAAAGCAAGTGAATGAAGTAGTCACACACAATTCTGGACTTGTAAACATGAAGAGATGCCACCAGAACTTAGAATCGGCTTAACTATTTGTGGTGCAAGAAATAGGGCACCTTACATAAGACATGGTTAGGACAGAAAACACCACTGAGAGAGTGCCATGCACACATGTAAAAGCAAACGAGTGTCTTTATTCAAGCATGTGCTTGGGCCGCAGAATTTTGACGGTCAGGCTGCTCAATCTGCGACCCCCTTACAAGGGGTGTTCAAGCTCTTATACTATTCACTCACAAAGCACCTTGGGTTGCAACAAAATGCTAAGGGAGATGGAGGGGGAACCTGTGCTGGGCTACTGGTTGGCTGTTTGGAGCCCAAGGGGTCCTGATAGGTTGAAGCCCTTTGCGGTCAAGGACTTTCTAAGAAGGGCTGTGTGCTTGCTCCTGATAGGGGGGTCCTCACCTAGGCTGGCTGCCTCCTTCCTGGGTGGTGCTGCTTGTGGTTTTTCCCAGAATTGGGCCTGGGGCTCAGAATGGGGCTCGACTAGCATCCACCACAAAATGGTGTCACTGATACCTCTGCAACATACATGATCTCAGGGAAGGGAACTAGGCATTCTGCTGTCTTCCATACACAAAAATAGGATCACTGAGTTATCTTCAGCAAGAGAATGGTTGCAGAAGTACTCTTACCAATTGACTACTGTTCAGCAAAAGTTTTCCCAAAATATCTCAGAGAAGACAGAGGAAATGGCCTGAGAAAACAGTGGGAAATGCATCATCATGTGGAGAACCATACTCACAACTCAATAACTTGTTATCCTTTCCTCAAGCCAAATAGTTGAAAAGATTGCTTGCTATTATTCTTAGCTGCTGGGATGTAGTTTCCTGCTTTGTGGTGCATCACGGATGGTGATTGCCAAGAGGGAGAGTTAAAGAAAATGCCTGGCTCAAGCATGGAAAGTTTTCAAGGATGAAATTCCAGAAAGAGGCTTTTTATTTTTATTCTTGGGGTGGGGAGAATCTTTTCATTGTATCAACTTCCTTTTCTCAGGTATGGAGAACTCAAAAGGCAAGGAGTGGAACTCCACAGAGAAAACCAGAGAAGAACATGGGAATTACAGATCTGACCAAGCATCAGCAGAAACTTGTTCAGTAGAGGATCAGCAGGCTGCAAGTCATCCAAGTGCACCTGCTGTACCAGGAACCTCAGCAAACAAACAAAAACTGTCAAGGGTAACAAAGAGTTCTGCCCCCAAAAAGAAGCAGAACATAGTGATATCCCAAAACCTTAGAAGAAGGTTCTGCCTATTCCTCCAATACTCGATGAACTGCCACTGGGACACTGTATGGGCTTGGTGCCAGCAATTATGCCTAAGTACCAAAGGCCAAAAACTGGATGTATATAAGAGACTGTGCACACATGTTGTTCCAAATCAAAAGGATATTCCTTGGCAAAAGAAGCCAAGGTCCATAAATCACTTAAAAAAAAAATCAATTGTGGACAAGAAAGAAATGTCCCCAGAAGATTCTGAGTAAAGGATGTGTTTCCAGGGGACTGATCATCCTGCAATAGAAGTTGTTTTTTCATTTTTGTGTGTTGACATTTTTATTAAGGTAGAATGTTTATATAGTAAAGTCTGTAATCTGCACTAATCTTAAATGTATAGTAAATAAATTTCTACACACATACATACCTATGTAACCTCCACCTAGTTCAAGAGCAGAATATTTCCACATTGCAGGAAGTTCCTTCTTGCCATTTTTTACTTTAAATGCACCCCAGAAGTAACCTGTAGTCTGACTTTGAAAAACAAAGATTAATTATGCTTTATATTAAGTTTCACAAATGTGGTGTGACTAGTCTTTGTGTTTTGCCTGGAACTGAGGGCTTTCTGGGATGTAGACTTTTCAGTGATAAAACTGGGGCAGTGGATCACTCTCTAAATCGAATCATATAGCGGGCGGCACCGTGGCTTAGTTGGTTAAAGCGCCTGTCTAGTAAATCGAATCATACAGTTCATCTTTTTTTGCATCTGGTTTCTTTTGCTCAACATAATGTCTATGAAATTTCTCTAGGCTGAAACAAGGCTTTGTTCTTTTTATTGCTGTGCATTATGTTACTGTAATTTATTTATTCATGATCCTGTTGATATCCCTTTGGATTGTTTCCAATTTTGTCTTTGCATGAATAAAGCTAAGAACATTCTCATAAACATCTTTTGTGAATGTAATCACTCAGTTCCCTTAGGAGTGGAATTGCTGGGTAAAAGGGTAGGTGTATAGTTAACTTTGGTAAATGCAACCAAAGTTTCTCTACATAGCCCTACAAATTTACAAAATTATTGCACCAATTTCCACTCTTACTAGTAATTTCTGAGACTGTTGGTAACTCAACAACCACACCAACATTTGCTATGTTATTATTTTTGATTTTGTCCTTCTTGCCATGTGGTAGACTGCTTCTCCAGATCCTCATGCACTTGTACACTCTTCTCTCACATTAACTTGTCCCTGGACACATGTTTTGCTTTAGCTGATGAAGCATTAGCAAATGTGACATTAAAAAAAGGTTTGCTGAAGTCCTACTCATTGAGATTTGTTCTTTTGGAAAACTCACTTCTATGGCAAACTTGACTTGCCATATAAAGATATCTGGCGATGCTGCTCAAGAGACCACAAGGAGAAGTTGGAAGGGCGGTGAAAATGTCATCCTAGACTGCTCAGGCGGGCCCCAGCTGAAGGACCAAACATGAGATGCCATCTTGGAAGTTCCAACTCCTGCTTCTCCCCCCCAAAAAATACAGGGAGCAGAATAACTTCCCAACCAAGTCCAATCCAGATGTAGAACTGGAAAAAATAATAACTATTATTTTAGGCCACTAAGTTTTGAGGGTGCTTTGTTTTTCAATTGCAGGTAACTGTGAATATATACTGTGAGCTCATTGTGGCTTTGATTTTGTTTCCCTGAGGAATAATAATCTTGAGCACCATTTCAGAGGTTTATTAACCATTTTGATCATAATGAAATATAAATTTTTCTTTTCTGTCTCCTCTCTTAGCTTTCCAACTACATCTTTTATCTTATTCTGTGGTGATTATTCATGTGTTATTTAACATATGAATCCTTGATCTATTTTAGTCTACCACAAATTAATACCTTTACGTCTTCCCAAATACTGCAAGAATCTTAGAACAACATAACTCTATGTACTCCTTCCACTCTTTATGCAATTACTTCCATGTTTGTGTGTTATAAACTCCACAACACATTGTTATCATGTAGGGAGGCATCAACTATGGGGGTTCTACTGTATTCTCTCCTAGTCTGTGGCTTGTCTTTTCATTTTCTTATTGTCTTTTGTAGAAAGAGAAAAAAGTTTAAATGTTGATAAAGTACGAAATATTGTAAAAGCTGTCAGAGTCAAAACAGAGTCACTTGAGTCAAAACTCAACAAATTTAGCCAGGCAAGGCCATGAAGGAAGGGTTCTCATGCACAATGACAGAGAACAAGGAATATCACAAAAGACTATGCAAGCCCCACTGTCTTTCACAAGGGCCACTGCAACCTTATATAAAAGATAAATCTGTAAGGATGTCTGCCCAACAACCCTAGATGAACACTACTTGCTATTGACATTTGTAGCCAAGAATAGTTGTTTCAAAACAACATATGTAATCCTCCTCATTTTTCCATTGACAACTATTATCTTCCTTTACCTCCCTATATATGCCCATATGTGTTTCCAATGCAGTGCTGCTGATTCATGAATAAATCTCATTGTCTTCTATAGAGCCTCTCTATCTTCTATTTAGGTTGACAATATAAAAAATTTATTTTATGGATGTTCTTTTTAATGTTTAATCTAACAACTCCTGTAGCACAAATAAAATAGTAATGAAAGAGGAGACATTATAACCAATACAGCAGAAATAAAGGATCATAAGAAACTACCATGAATAATCATAAACCAATAAATTTAATAGCTTACAAAGAATGGATAAATTCCATAAAATACAGCCTATCAAGACTGGATCATGAATAAATAGATAATTTAAACATTCCAATAGCAAGTAAGGTGATGGGAATAGAATTCAAAGCATTTCAACAAAGAAAAGTACAGGACCAGATAGCTTCACAGGTAAATTCTACCAAAAATTGAAAGATGAATTGATGCCAATCATTCTCAAACTCTTTTTAGAAACTGAACAGAAGGAAATGATTTCAAACTCAATTCATGAGTTGATCATTGCCCAGATTCCAAAGCCAGATTATTCTTATTATCTGTTTGTAGATAATTATGAACTATCCATAAAAAGAAATGTCTAAAAATTCCTTTTACACTAATAATAAAAAGAATAAAATACTGATTAATAAATTTAACAAAGGAGATGAAACTTCGTATGCTAAAAGCTATAAAATATTTCAAGGAATTGAAAAAGACAGTAAATGAAAAGATATCCAATTTATGGATTGTGAGAATTAATATTGTTAGTCTCCATACTATGTAATCTATAAATTTAATTCAATCCCTCAGCAAAATTCCAATGACATTTTTTACAGAAATTAAAACAAATCCTAAAATTCATAAGGAGCCAGAAAAGACCCTAAATAGCTAAAACAATCTTGAGAAACAAAAAAAAGCTGGAGGCATCACAGCTGATATTTGATTTCAAAATATATTTCAAAGCTACAGTAATCAAAACAGTGTAATATAGGCATGTAGACCAATGAAAAACAAAAGAGAGCCCCGTATATACAAATATGGTGAATTGACATTCAACTAAGGTGTCAAAAAATACAGTTGGGAAAAGATAGTCTCTTTAAGAAATCATATTGGGAAAACTGGATATCTGCATGCACAAGAATGAAATTAGACCCACATCTCACATCATACACAATAACTACTCAAAATGGACTAAAGACTTAAACATAAGATCCCAAACTATAAAACACCTAAGAATAAAATAGGAGGAAAGTTTCATGACACTAGTCAATGATATTGACATCAAAACTATAGGCAACAAAAACAAAACCAAGTGGCCCTACATCAAAGTAAAAATCTTCTGCACAGCAAAAGCAATAATCAACAAAGTAAAAAGGCAACTTATGGAATGGGAGAAATATTTGTAAAACATACACCTAATTAGAGGCTAATCTCCATAATATATAAGGGACTCCTATAACTTAATAGTTTTAAGAAGACTGCTAATCTGATTAATGAAAGGGCTAAGATGGACTTTAGACATTTTCCCAAAGAAGACATGAAAATTGACAACAGATATATGAAAAGATGTTCAAAGTTACTGGTCATCAAAGAAATGCAAATCAAAACCACAATGAGGTATCATCTCACAGCTATAAGGATAACTATTATTTAAAAAAATACAAGTGTTGGTGAGGATGTGGAAAATTGGAACATTTGCACACTGGTGTTGGGAATACAAAATGCAGCTACTATAGAAAAGAGGATGGAAATTCCTCACAAAGTTGAAAAAGAACTATCATATAATCCATATTATTTGGCAATCCTTCTTCTGGGTATTTATTTTAAAAATTGAAATAGGAATCTCAAAGAGATATTAATACCATATTTATTGCAGCATTATTTATAATAGCCAAGATGTGGAAACAGTGTAAATGTCCATAGACGGATAAAAGGACAAAGAAAATGTGGTATACAATATAATGGGATTCTATTTAGTCTTCAAAGAAGAAGGAAAATTTGTAATATATGACAACATAATTGAAGATGTTACATTAAGTGAAATAAGCCTATCATAAAAAGACAAATATTACATAATTCCACTTATGCGAGATATCTAAAATATTTAAACTCATAGAAGCAAAGATGGGTCCAATCACTGGGAGAAGGAAGGAGTTACTAATCAATGGGAATAAAGTTTCAGTCAAGCAAGATAAATAAGCTCTAGAGATCTGTTGCACAACATTGTTGTATACTTAACAATTTGTTAAAAGAGTAGATCTGCTGTTATATGTTTGGACTGCAATTAAAAAGTTGGTTTTTGGATGAAATTGATAAAATTAATAATATTCAAGAGAAGATACAAAGACCCATATATTTGATAATTCAGTGAAATTTCTTGAAAGGCATGAAGAACTAAAACTTGCACAGTGATAACTATATTATCTCAATATAATATCTAATTAATAATTAGTAATATTCCAAAAAGGAAAGCACCAGGCCCACATAATTTCATGGGTTAATTCTACCAAACACATAGGAAGAAATGTTATCAATTCTCCAAAATCTCTCCACGAAATCTGAGCAGAGGAAATATTTCTTAACTCATTTTAGGAGGTCAGCATTCTCTTTTTAACCAAAACCAAAGACATTACAAGAAAACTAAAGACCAATATCTTTCATGAATATAAATTCAGAAGAATATAGATGAATGGACAAAGAAACTATAGTATATACATACAGTGCAATTCTGTGTAGTCCTAACAAAAGAAGGGAATTCTGCAATATGTGATAACATAAATTAACTTTATAATATACCCTGAGAATAACAAAATATGAGCAAGTCAAATTCAACAACATATTAAAGTAATTACACATCCCAAACTAATGGGATTTATTTTGGGTATGCAAATCTAATTCAACACTTGAAATTCAATTAAGCTAATCCATGACATCAACAGACTAAAAAATAAAAAACATATGATCATACCACTTGATGCAGAAAATGTACCTGAATAAATCCAATACCTATTTATGGCAAAAACACTTAGAAAATAAAGAATAACTGAAAACTTCCTCAACTTGATAAAAAAAAGCATCTACCAAAACAATTAGCTAACTTGATGCTTAATGGCGAGAAATCGTATATTTTCCTCCTCAGATCAGGAACAAGGCAAGAATGTCCCCTCTCCCCACTATTATTCAACACTGTCCTGGATGTATTAGCTAATGCAAAAATACAAGAATAGGAAATAAAAGATACACATATAGGGAAGGGATAAGCAAAACTGTGTTTACAGATAGTATGATTGTCTATGCTAAAAATCCCACAAGATTTGACAAAAAATACTCCTGGAACTAATAAGTAATTATAGCACAAACACTGAGTACAACTGAGTACAGGATTAAAATAAAAAAAAAAATCAATGGCTGTCCTACATATAAGCAATGAAAAAATGAAATTTAAAATTAAAACCACAATACAAGTTACATTAGCACATTAAAATAAAACACTTGGATATATATTTAACAAAATATGTATGGAATTGATATGTACAAAATTACAAAACTCTGAAGAAAGAAGTTAAAGGCAACTGAAATCACTGCAGACGTATTTTTTCTTTGTTATCTTTATCATTAAATCATAGCTGTGTACAATAGTATAATCAATGGGTACAATGTGCTGGTTTCATACACAAGCTTAACTATTTTCATCAAACTGATTAACATAGCCTTCCCGGCAATTTCTCCTTTATTATATGAAGACAGTTGTATTCAGCATTTAACAAGGTTCACTTGTACCCTTCTAAGATGCACTGTAGATGTGGTCCCACCAATTACCGTCCCTCTGCCCCAATCTCCCCTCTCCCATCCATACCCTTGCCCCTTTCCCTATATTCTTGTGTTATAGTTGGGCTATACTATTCATACGACAGCTATAAATTAGCTTCATAGTAGGGCTGAGTACATTGGATAATTTTTCTTCCATTTTTGAGATACTTTGCTAAGAAGAATATGTTCCCTGCTCCATCCATGTAAACATGAAAGAGGTAAAGTCTCCATCTTTCTTTAAGACTGCATAGTATTCCATGGTATACATGTACCATAATTTATTAATCCATTCGTGGGTCAATGGGCGTCAGGGTCAATATTTAAAATCTAAAT
>CAUYON010212847.1:0-24540 GCA_963573935.1 Arctocebus calabarensis
GCCAAGACATTACTCAGAAATAAAAATAAAGCAAGAGGAATCACACTACCAGATCTCAGACTATACTAAAATTGATAGTGATCAAAACAGTATGGTACTGGCACAAAAACAGAGAGGTAGTTGTATGGACAGACTAGAGAACCAAGAGATGAATCCAGCTACCTACATTATTTGATCTTTGACAAGCCAATTAAAAACATTCAGGAGGAGGGTGGGATTGGACAGAGTTTTGATATGCCAGATTTGGGTATCATAGATTTGGGGGGTGCAGGTGCCTCACAGAGAGGGCCAGAGCAGGAGGAGGAAAGACATGGCAGTGAGCAGACATTTGTTCTCCTGCTTCCATGCCCCAAAAATGATGGAGGTGGACTTGCTGGGCAGGAGCATCTCTGTATACTTTAAAAAAACAAAAAAAAACCAAAAAAACCCATGGGCTTCTTGCTTTCTTTGGGTACAGTAAATAATCAGCACTATGAAGGCTACTGGCCTTTAATATGTACTGGATTCTGCTAAGGAGTTTACATATAGTACTTCATTGAATGAAATAAAAGATGTGAGAATTAGTATTATTTCCATTTTAGAGATAAAGAAATCAAGGCTGATAAGAGTTAATAATTTCTCCAAGTTAACATAGGTGGTAAGAGGAGGCCCGGGGCTCAAAATCCAGAGCGAGATCTCTAATCCCGTGTGAGTGATGGGAATAGAAGTGGGTGTGGGTTTCGGTGCTCTGAAACAGGGAAAAATCTGTAGACTTTCAGAAAAGAGTGGGAAAGAAGCAGGAAGACTCGTAGAAAAAGCAACGGCTCAGAGGAGGGAGGAACAAATCTGAGGCTAAGGAGCTCCAGGGCAGTGAGGGTGGCTTCCCAGAGCAGAACTCACTCCACCACGAGTTGTCTTAATGGATGTTTCCCAGTACATTACATCAGCTAAACAGGCAAAAGAAAAAAAAAGAAAGAAAGTCTGCATTTTAGATGTCAGCTAACCACTGGCTCTAAATGGTTTTAGTTCTAAGGAAGAGCTTTTAATTTTTTTTTTTCTGAAGTAGAGCTGGGAAATGTGTAAGAGGCCTTGCGGTGGACTGCTTCTCAGAGTCCTAACAGTGGAAGTTTATGTTTGCTTGTTGTCTGGTAGCTCCGGAGGATTTGCAGGACTGAATTTCTGCAGAACTTGCAACTCTCAGATCAGTTAGAATCAAGGCAACTGGCACAAAAGCTCTGGATGTGATTTTTTTTTTTCTTTTAATTTAACAGAAATGTTTTTCTGCGAGGCACCGTGGCTCATGCCTCTAAACTTAGCACTCTGAGAGGCCAAGTGGGAGGATCGCTTGAGTGCCTGGAGCAAGAGCAAGACCTGTGTCTCTTAAAAATAGAAAAATTGGCCAGGCATGGTGGTGGGTGCCTGTAGTCCCAGCTACTCAGGAGGCTGAGGCAGGAAGATGGCTTGGACTGGAGTTTCAGGTTGCTGTGAACTGTGATGATGCCATGGCGCTCTACCTGGGGCAACAGAGTGAGACTCTGTCTCAAAAAATATATATATATATATTTTTTTTTCTTTAAGGTCTATTCAAAGTCAATATGCTGAGTTTGGGAGGAAATTAAAAGTGATATAGAAAAGTGACCAAATTAAATGTTTTCTACCACTTCCTTCATACTTAAGTAAAAGGTCTTAATAGTGAATAAAAAATACTGCATTTTGCAACTGCATTTTGACTGTTAGGACACTGAATGAGCAGGGGAAAAATAGGTTGTTTCAGTGTGGTAAGTGAAAAAACAGAGGACAAAGCACATAGCACTGTCTCGACACTTTACTGTTGACGTTATACCCCCCGCCCCCGTCAATAGAATGACATCTCTGCAAAAATGTCACTCTTCCTTCGCAGATGAGGGAGACGCTTCTGTAAATGTAAAAGTAAAAATCCCCATCTGCAAGAGAAAAACAATTCTTTTCAGAATGATGATTCCCCCAGGAATGAAGGAGTTTTAATTGAAGTGCTTGAGCAGACTTGTTGGCTCCTGCCCTGCTAACAGGATTCCTGCTCTGTTACCTGGCACCATCCACTCACTAAGGCACTTTGCATAAATTAAAATTGGGGAGGGCACACCCAGTCCACTTAGATTACTCCTCTAGTTTACAGATAAATGAAAATGCATTGATTCATGTATTTTTAGATCAGTTAAACTTTTTCCTAATTTTCTTAAACTTGAACTTTTATTTTTGCTATTATGATTTTTTAAATAAGCCAATGACCCAGAAGTGATCCATTAAGGTGCAAAAATAGTGATGAAAATGAAACTGTGCATACTCCCAACTCAGAATAACTTCATGATAAATAGTTAAGAGTTTCCCAGGGTAAATACAAAATTTGTCTTTGCCTATGTTAGGAGTAGTGAATTTATATATGAAGATTTTTTTCACAAGAATCCAAGGAATGACAAATATTTGAAAATTGAATTTTATTGCCTTGTCTTTTATTGGATCTGAATCCTTAGGCATTTTCTTTTATGAAGTCTTGTCAGATCAAGGCAGTAAACCACTAATGCTTTTGCATCATTTTTCAAATAAAGAACAGTTGCTTTTCTGGTACATCGTCCAAGTTTCTCCAGAAGGTTCCTATCCAAAGTGATGCTTTGGTTACTACAAATGGCACAGTATAATGGGTAAGGGCACAGGCTGTGAAATTGCACTTTCTGCGTGCACATCCAAGCTCCGCCAATAGCCAGCTTTGTGACCTTGGACAGTTTGCATTGGACACACCATCTCTTTTCTTATGTCTGCAGTGATGTTGATAAGTATCTAATCTTATAGAGTTGTTAGGAGGGTGAAATCATGTAAAGCTCTGAGATCAATGCTTGGGAAATAGTAAACACTAAATAAACATTAGCAATTATTAAAGATCAAAAAGAGTCCGAATTCAGAGTGGGCTATCTCTGGGTCTTATTCTTTGTGTGTACACAAGTCTAAGTTATAAAAATCACTTTTTATTTCTCTGCAAAATATTTTAGTGAATTCAAAGTAATATGGAAAGAAGAATGAAACAATTATTTAAAGATATTTTCTTTTATAGCTGACAAATAAAAATTGTATATATTTGTGATGTACAACATATTTCGAAATACAAGGCTGGACAATGAAGTTTTTGAACTCATCCTACAAAAAGTGCTACATAGCTGAATATCACTACAGTAATCTTTGAAATACGTCCTTTGGCCGTCTAGGAACCGTATATGTGCAACTATAAAACGAGGAAATCAAGCTCATTAATGTATGTATTACCTCACATACTTACCCTTTTTGTAATAAGATTATTTAAAAATTCCTCTTTTAACAAACTTCCAGTATACAATATACTCCTATTAACTGTAGTCATCATGTCTCTTGAACTTATTCTTCCTATCTAACTAAAATTTTATGTCCTTCCACCAACATTACCCCAACTCCCTCTTCCCCCAGGCCCCGGTGACCACCATTCTGCTCTCTGCTTCCCTGAGTTCGACTTTTTTAGATTCCACAGGTAAGTGAGATCACGCATTTTGCTTTCTATACCTGGCTCTAGGTTCATCTACGTCATCGCAAATGACAGGATTTCCCCTCTTTTTTTTTAAGGCTGAATAATATTCCAGTGTGCGTGTGAACCACATGTTTTTAATCCATTCATCCACTAATGGACACTTAGGTTCATTCCAAATTTTGACCATTGTGACTAATGTTGCAATGAGCATGAAAGGGCAAAAAAATCTCTTCAACACACTGTTTTTATCCTTTGGATACATATGCAGAAGTAGATTTGCTGAATCATATGATAGTTCTACTTTTAATTTTTTAGGAACTCCTATATTGTTTTTCAAAATGGCTGTCCTAATTTACATTCCTACCAACTGTATACGAGGGTTCCCTCTTCTCCATACCCTCAAAAACCCTTATGATCTTTCATCTATTTTGATAATAGTCATCTCAACAGTTGTGAATAACATTTCATTGTGGTTTTAATTTGCATTTCTGTGATGCTTAGTGATGTTGAACTTTTTTTCACAAAGTAGTAGACATTGGTAAGTCTTCTTTGAGGAATATCTATTCAGGTCCTTTGCCCATTTTTCAATCAGGCAATTTGTTCTTGCTATTGATTTGTTTGTGTTCCTTATGGTATATTTTGCACACAAACCCCTTATCAAATAGATGGTTCTTTCTTCCATTCCATAGGTCATCTCCTTACTCTACTGATTGTTTCCTTTGCAGAGCTGAATTTTTTCAGTTTCATGAGTCCCATTTGTTTACTTGACTTTTATTGCTTGTATGTTTGGGATCATATCCCAAAAGCCTAGACCAGTGTCAAGAAGAATTTCTTCTGTGTTTTTAAATGATAATAATCTTGAGTTCAGAGAAATAGCTTAATAGGAAACTGCCAGAATCCCTTTATCAAAAGGAACGATGAACACTGCAAATTACAAGCTGCACATCAGCAGGAAGGGTTCAGATGGGTCTACACAGTGCTGGGACAGACTTTGTGATTGAACAAAGCTGCATGTTGTGTGAAAATTTGGTCTCTGTCTTAGGTTCTTGGAATGAGCTTCTAAACGTTTGGAATTTTCCGTGTAGCGAGGAGTATCTTTGCTATTTATGTCATGAGGTCATGCTGATGCGGTGACTGATGACGGCCTCTAGATAGTTTCAGGGTGGAGACTGGACATGCTGGAAAGGCAGAGGTTTGAGCCACATGGTGTCATATTTACCACGAAGGGATGGGGGCTGTGGATGGAGTTCAGTCACTTGGTCAGCGATTCCAATAGTCATGCTTATGGAATGAAGCTCCAATAACAACTCTAAATAGCAAAGCTCAGTTGAGCTTCCTGAGCGGTGAACAGGAGGGCACTGTGGCCTGATTCCAAGGGGAGAGAACATGGAAACTCCACATTCAGGACTGGCTGGTGCCTCACCTTATGCGCTTCTTCTTTTGTCAGGCACCGATTTGTATTCTTTGTCATGAGCTGCAAGTATGACATTTTCTTGAATTCTCAGAAATCATAAAACCTGGGTGGGGGTGTGGGAATTTCCAAATTTGTAGCCAATTGGTCAGAAGTATAAGTGGCCTGGGGATCCCCAAACTTTCGAGCCAGCATCTGAAGTGAGTGTTGTGTTGCTGGGGACTGGTTGTTAAGGCTGTGGAGTCCTCACTGACTCTGGAGTGAAGCATCAGAATTGAACTGTCGTATTGTTCTGTGTGAATCAATCCTTGGCATGTGAGCACTGTTTGTGCGGAGGTGATGGGCCGGACCATACTTTGACCTATTCAGCAGTATGGCCATATTCTAGGCAAAGAACATGTTTTAAAGGTAAGGGTTATTTAAAGTGTCATGGTATAGACTTGGGGAAACATGTTGACTGTAGCAGTGACAAACCTTGAGCAAAGGGGTTCACACGGAAGGGCTTCTGACCCCCTCAATGGAGCAAGGCACTCAGAGGCTGCAGGTGGCAGGCAGCAGGTGACCTCGCAGCTTCATTCAATGGTTATGGTGACGAGTGTAATGCAGTCAAGTGGAGCCAACAGAAATATTTATTTTAAGCTTATTACGCAAATAAATAGGCAGTTATAAGTCTGCGTTTTCGCTCTGAAGTTCTCTGTCGAAAGAGAAGTTGCTTGCCTCTACTTCTCAAGTTAAAGTTAAGATAAAAGCAGCACTTCATGACACTGATCAGGCTGTGAAAAACCACTCTGAGGATTTCGGAAGGGCTTCTGCCACCCTCAATAGAGCAAGGCACTCAGAGGCTGGGTGCCTTGCTCAAGCGTCATAGCTGCTCCAGCGTCATAGCTCAGCAACATGTCATGAAGCCTGAATAGCCTGAACCAGCCACTTCATGAGGTTTCAAGATGTTGCTGCCGAGGACGTAACATGAGAATTTTATAAAAAAGTGAAATATGAGAGACTAATTGCTGAGAATTAACTCTCTCCAAAGCACCAATGAAATATTTCACTCAACAGAAGAATTAGCGGATTTCATATTAGCTGGCTATATTTTAAAACCACCTCCACAAGATGCAATGGAAATGAAAAAAAAAACCACTTACTTCCAGAGTGGAATGTAACAAAAGAGTAGATTAAGAAATCATAAGCTGCCTTATCCCAGGCTGAAACCCTCCTAATCCTCTTGACTTTATACCTGACAGAGTGCCAGGAATCATCTTCACTGAGCACTTACCCCGGGAATTTTGAGGCCTTGCCCTGAAAGTTAATCAACAGAGTCACTGATCACTTGCATTCTTTTTGACTTAGGAGTCTCTATTTTAGAGGAAATACAGAATAAAAAAATAAACATACCAGGTGCTGAGCCTGGCTTATGGCTAATATTATTACCATCAAGATGGACTCAATAACTTGGTCCATCCAAGTTAGTATCCATTTAACTAACATGGATTTGGCATTTTGAAATCATTTATAAACTATTCCCATGAACAATAGCAATGACATTTATTCTGCATTGATGTGAAATTGGCAGTTTGCTTAATTTTGAAACTTAGACTCAAGTTTCCAAATTTAATGACTGGCATGGTCGGAGAAGGAACTGAAGGAAAGGTAATATGAGGATCCAGGTGCACAGATCCAACTGGTAGAAAATATAAAAATGACAACCATTTTACATCCCTGGATAATTCCCTAGAGATTTGCAACAATTGGAAAACATTGAGTCAAATATTAGTGAATCTCAGCACAAACAGAAGGAATCTTTGGCATTTGAGGGATGATGTGGTGCTCATCACCCACCCCTCACACCCCCCACAGCTCCATGTCATGGAAGGACCTCTCCAGGGGAGCACAAGCAAACCCTCCACCACCCAGTTTCTAGTCCAGGACCATAATTTCACACGGAAGGGGCAGACCACTGCCAGAACCCCTCCTCCACATCTCATGTTGTGGAAGTGCTGTTGTCAGCCCATGTGGCCAGTGGAACGGGGGCTCCCTTTTCCCACCCAGTTCAGATTCAGAAGGTGAGGCTACCCCACCACTGCTGCAAGCTGAGAATGCTTACCTCCACTCCAGCCTGTCCTTAGGAGGAGGCGGCACACCTGCCAGGCAAGCCAAGGTGAAAGACACCTACCTCCCATCACTGCTTATAGGGGGTGGCTTGCTGGTAAAATGGGGTGTTAGCCTACTTCCAACTCTGGTGCAGTGGCTCTGAGCCTCAGCTGGCTTGAGGAGAAAGAAGGGCATGCATAAAGGTGTTGTCAAAAACAGTGGCAATATTGGTGACAAGTAATTGAGAGAGGGCTGGGAGCCCTGTGTTACGAGTAGCAATGAGCAGCCATGAGATTAACAGAGTGAATCAGTTGACCAAGAAGAGCCCTGCTGTGATCCAAGTCATCCCCGGGGGTCTGCAAATCTGCTCACCCTGTGGGCTGCACCCACTCAGCAGTGATTAAAGCAGGGTGTGGCCAGACTGAGAAGCATTCCCCACACCATACATCATGAGGTTAACAGAGAGAATCAGTTGATCAAGAAGAGCCCTGCTGTGATCCAAGTCATCCCCCCAGTTCTGCGCCCACTCAGCAGTGATTACAGCAGGGTGTGGGCAGACTGAGAAGCATTCCCCACACCAAACACCATGAGGTTAACAGAGAGAATCAGTTGACCAAGAAGAGCCCTGCTGTGATCCAAGTCATCCCCCCAGATCTGCAAGGCTGCCCACCCTATGGGCTGCACCCACTCAGCAGTGATTACAGCAGGGTGTGAGCAGACTGAGAAGCATTCCCCACACCATACACCAGTCTATCTGCAAAGGTTCTTGAGCCTTACTGCATCAAAAGACTTAACTACAATTGCTGGCCATGAACTGGCTGAAAATAAGCTACTCTGAACCAGAGATAACTTCTAGAAAGCTGGGCTTAAAAATAAAATCACTGTCAGCCCTGGTAGACCAGAAGTCTGTGCGCATACCCAGCACTGTGTCCCCTTAGCAGGGATTGAAGAGAACCCCCCCAACCCACCAGCCCCTGGACATCCTCAAATAGGACCTCCAAGCCACACACATGAGATATTTGTGAAAATGGGATGAGAATACAACTGGAAAGAGCTTAATATAATCTTCATCCAGTCGCTGGTTTACTCAGACCCAGAGAGAACTCGTAGACAAAAGGTAAACACCAAGAAAGAAGTCTGGACTTCAGAGGCCGTTCCCTGGGGGTCAACTGACTGTGCAGAATTAGTCTGGGCCCAAAACTAAACAAATAATCAAAGTGAAAGAAAAAATACCATGTCTTGGAACTTAGAACTGGAACTATGTCCAGAGTTGCTACAATAATATTTTGTCTAAGATGCCAATTTTTAACAACAACAAACTAGAACACAAGCAAAGATATAGGAAAACATTACCCACATGCAGGGAAAAATGACAGACAAACAAGACAAAAATAGCCTCTGCGGGGTGCTAGGTTAGAAACAGTATACAAAGATTTCAAATGTGTCCTAAGAACTAAAAGAAATCAGATTTAAAGAATCAAAAGAAGGTATAATAGTGATTCATCAAATACAAACTATTAACAGAGACAATTTATGTGTCAGTTTGACTGGGCTAAGTGACACCCTAAGACAGCTAATAAAACGTTATTTCTAAGCATGTCTTCTAGAAGATTTAGCGCTTGAATCAGTAGTGTGAGTAAAAATCATCCTCACCAGTGTGGGCAGGCACGTGCAATCCATTGAGGGCCTGATCAGAACAGAAAGACAGAGGAAGAGTGTATTTGCTCTATCTGCTCGATTTGTGAAATACACCTTCTCCTATACAGCACACAAAAACACACAATAACAGTAATGAATGCCACTTAGCAAGATACCACTCCACGGTGACACAAACACAGCTGTGAGACACTGATACACCAAGGTTATGAAGTCTGAGTTGTTTGTGTGGTGCCGCCAACATACGCACAGGGTGACAAGTTTGCAAACCTAATTGTCAGACCTTACACAATGACTGCTCTGAAGGTCATTCCAGAAAAAGAGTTTCCCAAATAGGTTTGAGGGTGAAGCAGGTTTTGGTGCTTGCACACCCTCTCAAGAGGAGGACTTCCAAGGTGACCACAGTGATAATTGGCAATGAGGCACTTACCACTTTTTCTAGGATGAGTTTTCCAACTTAATCATCCAGCCTCATATGCAACTAGCAACTTGACAAGTTAACCACAATCTGCATCTCATCTTTGTTTGTCTAGTGATTCCCAAAAAACAAAGCATGACGACAACAACAAAACTTTCAGAAACTGAACATTTATGTGCTTCAATAGCGAAAATTGAGTCCTAAAGCTCTGAACACAAAGACTGAGGCACTGTTAAGACTGAGAAGCATCCTAACCGAGCCTTCAGTTGTGGGTTTTGGTAAATACCTATTTTCTTATTCTGCCTAAAATCCTATTCTGAGACCCGTGAAGAGTCTACTTCTTTACGGACTCAGGCCTGCGTACGTACACATGACTGTAATAAAGTCTGACACATGAACCATTCAGTTGCTGCTTTTTCTCAAAGAAAATCAAATCTCAAATGACAGTATCTCCTACACAGCTCTCCTTTAGCTGTCAAAACAGAACAACCACTTCCTACTGTATTCATCACAGGACCCTGTACAAGCTTCTATAATTGTACCTCTACTCACTAATGTCTGTCATGGCCGGGTGTGGAGGCTCAGACCTGTAATCCTAGCACTCTGGGAGGCTGAGGTGAAAGGTTCCCTTGAGCTCAGGAGTTAGAGACTCAAGCCTCAAAGAGTGAGATCTTGTCTCTACTAAAACTAGCTGTGCATTGTGGTGGGTGTCTATTTGGGAGGCTGAGGCAGGAGGATCACTTGAGCCCACAAGTTTGCACTCAACCCAGGATGATTGAGTGAGACTCTGTCTCAAAAAATAATAATAATAATAATAATAAGTAGGGCAGTGCCTGTGGCTCAATGGGCAGGGCACTGGGCTCATATACCGAGGGTGGCGGGTTCAAACCCAACCCCCAGCCAAATTGCAACCAAAAAAAAAAAAAAAATAGCTGGGCATTGTGGTGGGCGCCTGTAGTCCCAGCTACTCGGGAGGCTGAGGCAAGGGAATTGCCTAAGCCCAGGAGCTAGAGGTTGCTGTGAGCTATGATGCCACAGCATTCTACTGAGGGCGATAAAGTGAGACTCTGTCTCTACAAAAAAAAAAAGAAGAAGAAGAAGAAGTGTCCATCTTTCCATTAGACTGCTTTTGAGGGCAAGGAGCTTTGGTTTGTATCCTCTCCTGTATACACAGTCCTTGTCACTTAAGACATGGAAGAGAGAAGGAAGGACAGGAGAGAAGGAGGGAGGGAAGAAGGAGGGAGAAAGCAGGGATTGAGCGCATGTTTCAGAACTCCATGCTGTTCTAATACTTTATTTCATAAGCACTCATAATTAACATTACAGTTTTTCTAGAAAAATTGGCAGCCCAATTTGAAATACAGACACACACACACTTGGCTAATCTGCTACAAACAGAGATTATTAAAATATAACACTCTATTCAATTGCTAGCTAACTAGGTCAAAACAATGCTTCCTTCCATCTGGTTTCTTTCCAAACAGTCCAACCGCTTTCATTACTAGCTGAGTAGCTCAAAATCACTTGCCAGAGGCAGAAAAAAAAAAAAAAATCAAGTGGCTGAAAATGTCTGTCTCAGCGACCTGACATTCTCAGTGAAGCTCGTGGGAGTTGCTTCTTGCCAGCCTAATCACGTCCCAGGGCAGCCCCCAGGCCCTGGAAATGACACCAACAACCTACAGAGGCAAAGATGGGTGAGATCGGGCTGTAGAGAAATTTCTAAGATCCTAAACTCAGGAAACAGTGAAGAATTCATCCTAGACACCGGCTCCGGCTTGTGCTGAGTGTTTTTATTCACACTTGTGTCTCGGGCGGCCTAACAGCGGCTGCAGCTCCTGTTACTCAGGGGTTCGCTCCCCAATTCCTGCACGGAGCTCTGTGGTCACATTTTTTCTCATCTCACCACTCCTGTCCGCAAATCTTTTCCTCAGTGCCTGACTGACCCACATAGGTCTGGACTGTTCTATCTCCGATCAGGAGAGGTATAATAATATAATAATTTAATGTAAACACCACAACGAATGTAAGGAGGGTTGTCCGTTGTTAAAAATACCAGTCCGTGGAATGTTCCTAACACAAGGAAACAATAAATGCTTGAGGTGATGGACGCCACAGTTACCCCGATCTGGTTGCTACGTGCTGCATGCCTGTATCAAGACAGCATCTATGAATATACGCAATCATTATATGCATGTACCTGTAATAATTAATAAATAAATAAATAGATAAAAATAATTAGTACCTAGAAGAGCTGCGCAGAATCCTTCATTATGTAAAGATTTGACAAAATCTCTTTTCCGCTCCGTGATGACACAGGAGAGACCACTTCTCAGGCTTTAAAATGTTCCCCAAGAAAACTAATTTCCAGAGACATCTGGAGGAATAAGAAGAGCAAATTTCCAAGTCAGAGGCAGATGGAGCCTCTGTACTTTCTGGAAAAGAGGTTCTTGTAGACTCCTTGAGTCGAAAACAGAGCACCAAGATCTCAAAATGTAAAAATATTAAGAATGGAAATAACAACATTTACCGAGCACTGGCCATGTATTTGCCAGACACTATGCATGAGGTTCCATTGGGTAAGGACTATTCTTACCACCAAGTTACAGATGAGGAAACAGTTCTCAAGATTTCAACACTTTCTGAGCTAGTACGTAGCTGAAATGGGCCTTCAGTCCAGGCCTGTTTTACACTGACATACATCGTTACTACTCTACGGCTTTAAACATCAAGCATTAGCTGGAGTTTAAAATAAAACAAATGAATGATTAAATCTCAAAAAGAGCCAAAGACGCGAGACTCTGAGACAGGAAAGGCCGAAGCCATCTTGTCCAGTGAGAGTGAGCTAGTGAAACGCCTGCCAGGTCAGCCACAAATGATCTGGAGAACGTTACAGGGCCTGCCCCCGCCCTGTGTCACCTCCTGAGCTGGAAAGTCAGTTATGAAGAGAGTGAAGATTTCTTCAAGGTTAAAGGGAATTCCTAGCTGCCTCTCATTCAGTCCCATCATGCTAGTATTCAAAGTGATCTTGTCTGGCCGGGCACGGTGGCTCACACCTGTAATCCTAGCACTCTGGGAAGCCGAAGCATGTAGTGGATTGCCTGAGCTTCGGAGTTTGAGACCAGCCTGAGCAACAGCCAGGCCCCATCTCTAAAAAAAATAGTCAAGTGTTGTGGCCTGTAGTCCCAGCTACTTGGGAGGCTGAGGCAAGAGAATCCCTTGAGCCCAAGAGTTTAAGGTTGCTGTGAGTTATAACGCAACAGCAATCAACCGCAGGGAAACTGAGTGAGACTCTGTCTAAATAAATAAATAAATAAAAGTGATCCCTGACCTGGTCCACCAGCCATTTTAGTCTCTGCAGTCTGCCTCATAGTTCTGTTACATAGTTTATTGCCACCCTTGCAAAAACCATCTATTTATAATTAACAATTCTGTCTTCCCTTCTCTGTCTCTGATGGCAAAGCTGAGGAGAATGTGTAAATATTGAAAAACACCGACCCTTATTCACCTTGACCTGCCTATGCCCATCACTGCACCTACACACGGGCGCGTGCACACACAGGGCCACACACACACACACAGCCCTCCCCTCCCTGAAACTACACCTGGTTTGACAGTTCTCAGCAAAAAATTTTGGAAAATTTCAATTTCCGTTTCTTTTCATTTCTAACGTGAGAACCCAGAATGCATTTGTATTGTCAAGAACTCTCAACAGCCTCCTCCCGGCCTCTCTTGCAAGTTCTGGTTTTCTGAAAAGACTTCATTCATCTAATAAAATGAGATCCTAGGAGGTCTGGGACCCAAGGGGTCTGAGTTCTCCCCTGACAGGTTCTAAAGGACAATTGATAAGATGGATCCCTCCTGATCTGCTGGGTCAACACTGTCCCCTTCTGCCTCCCATCTACATTTTCCTCCTCAGCCTAGATGCTTACCGAAAAGTCGACAAACTCCTTGCTTTTATAAATCATAACTTCATGGGTGATGCATTCCAAACTGCAGCTCTGTTCAAGAATGACCAAGTGAGCAACTTTTTAAAAATATGAAAATATGAATATGACATGCTCCTGAGAACTTCGAGCCTGAATGGCACAGGCATATTTATGTATTAAATGTATTGGAGCAGTATGCCGTTTGAATTATCACCTATCATCTATCTGTTTGGGAAATTTAGACTTTTCTGAAAAAGAGAAATGAAGAAGTCACACTTGTGATAGCAAATATTATTGCAAAGGCAACGTTGTCTCTTCCTTGGAGGAAATAAAGCTACCTGTTTTCTATCCCTTCATTTGTAATAAAATTCACTTCCATTTCAAACTCAAGGCACCCCGTGTCCTCAGAAGGACATTCACAGATGCCCTCCAGAGCTGCTGACCTCTCCAGTGAGGAGGCTCATGACAGGCTGGAACTGTCTACAGCAGGTGGAAAGAGTGAACCAGGTCTCCATATGAGGATAGGGTGAGGAAGTGTGTTTGGGTATCTTCTTCATGAGTTTCTCCATTTTTTAATGTCTTCACATATTTTTTAAGTGCTAGTTCCTGGGCCCTCCATCATACCCCCTGAATAATAATCACTGAGAGTGAGACTGGGGCTTCTGTATTTTTAATAAACAATAAAAGTGTATGCAGGGTGGTGTAACCAGTTTAGTGTCTGAGAGGTTATGGCAATCTCTCAACACATCAAGTTATTCCTTGCATTTTCTGTGAGATACAGATCATATCATAAAGAAACCCAATGTTTGCAATATAAGCAAGTAGACTTCTAATCTGTGTGTGCTGGAGCAAAGCAGACAAATGGCTTTTGCAGTCTGCAGAAGTTCTCCATCTGGAGTTAATTTACAACCCAGTTTGCTGGGAACATTCCTTTGACTCTCATTGGAAAGGTCATCCTGTGTCCACCTCTGACCCCCACCATGCTTTCCTCAGAGGATCCTGAGAAAGATAGATGGCAAAACTCCATCCAGACATGTTATGGGACTGTTTGTATTCATTAGTGTCCAGAATGTTTTTCTTTTCAAAGACTGTTAGGAGCCATCAGATAAGGAAGATTTAAATTTTAAATTTTAAAGGGCATCAGATTTGTATATACTCTATATATCTAGGGTGAGTAATTAATGTGTCATATTATGTTCCAGATTTAACATCATTTAAAAAGTCTACATCAATTGATTCTCCCAAACATAACTACCAATAAACTCATGTCCCAACAGGACATGCAATTTACATATGTGGCTTCTGAGGTCCTCGGATATAACACAGCTGTTAAGTTCCCTCAGTCACGCAGCAGGTATTTCTTGAGCACTAATCTAGACAAAGGCAGTGCTAAGTGAGTAAGAGAGACAAACTTTGTCTCTGTAACAACAACACTCAAATGAGAAAGCACACATTGGACAATTGATTAATTTCAACTTTGGTCATGGGAGGTTCTACCAGGAAGTTCACGTGGCCTGAAGTGGGGAGGAGTCAGCAATGTTCCTTGAAGAATGGCGCTGAAGTTGTGCCCTTGATCATGCACAGGGTTTAGTTGGGCCAAGAAGGGTGGAGATTGATGTTTTATTTAGGGAGGGCAGAAGGGCAAATCCTGCAGGGCACAGAATATCTTGGCCAACTGGAGGAGCAGAGGAGGACAATGTTGTCAGGCACGATACGTGAGGAGAGGAGTGTCGGGAAAATCAATGAAGTACAGAATAGCTGAGATTTATGATTTTTAAATCTGATGATTTTATTGAGATGGAAGTAGGTTTAGAGGAGAGCAACTGAGGATGCAGGTTGATGAGTTAGGAGTGCACAGAGAGTTAGAGTGCTTTTAAAATGTGGTGTATAAAGGTACGTATGTGTCTATGTGTACACATATGTGAGTATGCGTGTATTTTATATAGTATACATTGTGAGGATAATCAGATATAGTATCATAGTATAATTACATACAAATATGTGTAAATTCTTTTTAATCTTGACCCTCACGGTAGTGACTTGACATTCAGTAGACCCTCATCAGATGAGGCACCTACCACAAATGACTGCGAATGTCATTATTAAATCTCCACCAGAACGTTTGTTAATTGACATAAGGAATGGTAGGCTATTTCATTGGTGCAGTAAGCGGCATTTAAAATTAATGCATTGACTCTGGTCAGTTACACAGCCACGTCTACCTTGGCGTGAACAGCATTGTGAGAATCTGGAGAGCTCCCTGAAGAGCCGAGCTCTGGGTGCAGGACCCCACTAGCTCCCACCTCTTCACAGAGGATTCTGAGCCAAAAATAGGTGTGCTAAGTCCTGTGGCTAGACTATTGCCGCATCTGCTCAAGTCAACCTTTCATGTTGGCTCGTTTTCAAAGTGCCTGAAGAGCCAGAAAGTAGAACAGACTGTAGGACAATTTTTGTGCTTTTTGCAAACACTATGCGGCAGAATTGGTCAGAGACTTGCTTTAATTGTAACATCCCATCTGTTGGTGAGCTTGTGGAGGAGGATCCTTACAGCTGTCACCAATCTCCAAACTCTTAAACTAGTGCTGCTTCCAACGGGAATCTAAACATGGGATTGGCTAAATTGGCTCAGGCCAGTTGACAATAGCTGCATTAGAGAGTGTGGGTAGAGGTGGAGGAAAGGGCTGGGTTCGATGAGGATGGATTGGGCAGGACTGGGGATAACAGTTTTCTGGCATGAGCAGCTTGGTTCGAGGTGGTACACACAAGGAACACTTCAGGCAAAGATGATGAGTTTGGTTTTGGACAGAGGTTGACACATTTGCGATTTTGCTAAATGGAGAAGTTGTTTATGCAGTTGGATATTAGGGGTCTGAGGCTGTTGGAAGATGTACCTGTGGGAGGCTTTGGTAAGTCAATGTAATCGAAGCCATAGGAATCCTTGAGATGGCCTAGGTACATAATCATGGAGAGGTGAAAAGGCCTAAAAAGGCCAATGCTTAAAGGCCAAATATAGGAACAAGATCAATCGATAATAGTTTTACGGAGCTTGGCGCTGTGGTGCACAACTGTAATCCCAGCTCCTCTGGAGGTTGAGGGGGGAAGATCACTTGAGCCGAGATTTTGGATTTGTTCTTCTTGCAAATATGTGGCATTTTACATATTTTTATTTTTATTTTTTTATTAAATCATAGCTGTGTACATTAATGCAATCATGGGGTACAATGTGCTGGTTTTATATACAGTTTGAAATATTTTCATCAAACTGGTTAACATAGCTTTCATGGCATTTTCTTAGTTATTGTGTTCAGGCGTTTATATTCTACATTTAATAAACGTTTATATTCTACATTTAATAGTTTCATCTGTAATTTTAAGAACTGATAATAAGATTTCTTTTCAGGTAAGCCTTCCTTATATATACTTAAGCAATGACATCGAATCGTAGAATTGCTATGCAGGAGATTAAATCACTTTCTTTTTCTTTTTCTCTTTTTTTCTTTAGAGACAGAGTCTCACTTTATCACCCTTGGTAGAGTGTCATGGCATCACACAACTCACAGCAACCTCCAACTCCTGGGCTTAGGTGATTCTCTTGCCTCAGCCTCTGGAGTAGCTGGGACTGTGCACAACTCCTGGCTACTTTTTGTTGTCGCAATTTGGCCAGGGCTGTGTTCAAACCCGCCACCCTCAGTATATGGGGCTGGTGCCCTACCCCCACTGAGCCACAGGTGCAGCCCCATTTTATTTTGCTTTTTAAAGAAAAGAGGAAGAGAGAGGGGGCAGCCCAGGGAGAGAGGTCAGGCTGGTCGGGTTACTGTACTTCACAGCAGAAGGGCCCTGAAGGAAGGTGCCCCACTGCTCCATATATAGCGGCCCAAGAGGCACTTTGGAGTTTTTGTTTGTTTGGTTTTATTTTGTTGAAACCAAAGAAGAAGCTGAGTTTCATGTCAGAGTCAAACTGGTAAGAAAGGAAGGCAGGATGAGAATACAGTGGCTGTCTCAGCCAAAACAGCCTCAGAAAGTAGCCCCTCCAGACATTTGCAGGAATTTAGGGGCTGGCTTTGAACTCTAACAGGCTGGGGAATGGAAAATTTTATTTTTTTAAAGGTTTTGAGGAATAAGCATATCTATCATCTCATATCTGGGTTAGGCATTTTTAAATTATCTCTTTGTATTATCTTAAAAACTATTTTTGGAAAGGTAATGACAGTTGTGATTCAATAAACCCAAGGGCACTTAAGATAAGCCTCCCCTCAGCTTTGTCTCTTGTCCAAGGGCAACCATTATCATGTTTCTTCTTTATCTCTCCAGAAACATTCTATTTGTAGAAAGCAAATGTATGTATATTCCTTAGAAAATGTTCTCAGGAATTTTGGCATGCATACTACATAAGCTCTTCGTCATCTTGCTTTTCTCTCTTAATAGATATCGGAGCTCTTTCCATATCAGTACACAAAAGCTGCCTTTTAAATGGCTGTATAATTTCTACATATGGATGTGCCATAATTTATTTAAGGACGTTCCTACTGATGGTCATTTAAGTTGCTTCCAGACTTTTGCCATGATAGAAAATGCCTTGATACCCACTTGGCACAAGTGCAAACCAAAATGATGATTCTTGGAAAAAATAGTTTAAAACCCCTTTCTGATGAAGATGGGGCAGCACACAGGGAGCCAAGGTGTCAAGGACACAGATACAGGCTCGGGAAGCTCAGCGTGGAGTCCCAGAGAGCTGTGGCAGCAAAGTGAGAGCTTCGAGATGCAGGAGGAAAGCAAAACACTGTACAGAAATGAACTAACAAAGACCTAGGGCTGGAGATGCTTGTTTTGGAATAAGACCAGACCCCTCAGGGAAAAGCAATGTGGATCACAGAGACAGCACATTAAACTTATCCTCATTTCCTCAGCGTCCATGGAAAAGGACAGTTCTTCAGAATAAATGCAGACAAGGATTAGAAACTGTATTTTGTCTAGAATTTATTATCAAGTATTGATAGAGTATTCGTGACAAATCTCTTTAGATGTTCTGTAAAGTCCAGAAGTCTTTCACTTGTCTTGGTAATGGTACAGACATAAACTTTGAGTGTGTAGACACACCTATATTATTCATCAAAATTCTGGGACCCAGAGTGAAAGAAATTTAATAATAACAAAAATTAATATGTATTGAATATTTACCATGTACTAATAAATAAGTTCTCCATGGATTATCTTGCTTTATCCTCATGAAACTTTATTAAAAAACTAAGATTACAGCAGGGCACAGCGGCTCACACCTGTAATCCTAGCTCTCTGGGAGGCTGAGCTGGGTGGATCCCTTGAGTTCAGGAGTTTAAGACCAGCATGAGCAAGAGTGAGACCTTGTCTCTATAAAAAAAATGAAAAAAATTACCTGGGCATTGTGATGGGCACCTGTAGTTCCAACTACTGAGGAAGCTGAGGCATGAGGATCACTTGGGCCCAAGAATTTGAGGTTGTAGTGAGCTATGACCCCATAGCACTCTACCCCAGGGCAACAGAATGAGACTCTCTCTCAAAAAAAAAAAAAAAAGTAAGATTACTGTTCAGATTCTACAAATGAAGAAATTAAAGTTAAGAAACCTGGCTAAGTTCACAGAACTTATACAATGGAATCAATATTCAAACTCGGTCACTCTCTCAAGCCCTCAGTCACTGATGTGTAGGTGAAGTTTTAGCCAAACAGCAGAATTTATGTTCATTGTTGGTAAGTACTAATAACCTGACAATCTCCTTAATCCTGAGGTTTCCTTAAAGACCTAGTGCTTGTCAGTAAAGTGGATTAGAAACTAATCACTTAATAAATCACTGCAAGCAACTAGTAATTCATTCCAGATAAAGTTGCCTTTTATAGGTGGTGCCCGTAGCACAGTGACTATGGCACCAGCCACCTACGCCAAGGCTGGCGGGTTTGAACCCAACCCAGGTCTGCTGAACAACAATGACAACTGCAACAACAAAAAAATAGCCGGGTGTTGAGGTGGGCACCTGTAGTCCCAGCGATTTGGGAAGCTG
Source organism: Arctocebus calabarensis (assembly GCA_963573935.1). NCBI lineage: Eukaryota > Metazoa > Chordata > Mammalia > Primates > Lorisidae > Arctocebus > Arctocebus calabarensis. Next base: position 19,041 of record CAUYON010212847.1, read on the forward strand.
AGGCAAAAGAATTGCTTAAGCCAGGAGTTGGAAGCTGCTATGAGCTGTGATGCCAGAGCATTCTATTCAGAGTGACAGCTTGAGACACTGTCTCAAAAAAACAAACAAACAACAAAAAAAACTACGTTTTATAAAAAAGTCCCTCCTGATGAAGCTTATTTCTGTGTGCTACAAGTTAAATAGTCATTAAAAAACATACTGTAATTGGCAATATGACCTAATATATATTTAAAGAATTATAACAAATAGTGCTTGTTTTGAAGAATTAAAATGAATAGAAAAATTCAAGGACCATAGTAAAAGGCAAAATATGTCAACGGCAGATCCTATCACAGTATCTGATACATAATAAGTGTCCAGGAAACACTTCGTAAAGGAATAAATACTTAACAGAAAAAAACAAGGATATCAGAAGCCATGTAAAAATAATCTGATTGAACCAAACTAAATATCTCAGGCAGCAGATAGAGAAGGTGCAATATAAGTGTCTTTTTTTTTTTTTTTGAGACAGAGTCTCACTTTGTTGACCAGGCACATGTATAGTGACATCATAGCTCACAGTAACCTCAAACTTCTGGCCTGAAGCCATCCTCCTGCCTCAGCCTCCCTGGAACTACAGGTGACTGCCACAATGCCCAGTTAATTTTTGCATTTGAGGTAGAGATGGGGTCTCACTCTTGCTCAGGCTGGTCTCCAACTCCTGAGCTCAAGCCATCCATTGGCTTCAGCCTCCCAGAGTGTTAGGGTTGCAGGCGTGAGCCACCGTGCCTGGCCCAGCATAAGCTTTTGAATCTGACACACAAAATTCCTCCACATAGCTCAGAGAAATGTCAATTCTGAAAAGTTGTTAGGAAAAAATATTTAAGCAGATGAGTTTCCAGATCCCAATGCTGTGGAAGTCATTGAGCCTGTGGCCGCACATGGCCTCACAACAGTAAGCTCTTTTCTCCCATTCATGTTAAAAATAATCTCATTTTTCATTATTGCCAAAGATTTCTTTTCAGATATATTTACTTTAACTATCAGTTGAGTACATGAAACTAGTACAGGCACTAAAACTATAGACAAAAGATGACTAGGACCTTAAGAATATTGTCTTCTTTCTACAACAGGTGAACTCCCCCAGCAAAAAGTCCAATTTTTCTCTCATGGGCACAGCCTGTTAAGTGCGACTGCTGTGCTCCAGTTCATGGTATCTTCCTGCCTTGCTTTGGTGAACTTGTCTAAGTCACTTCCTTCAAAAAATTGCTCTTGAAGTCACAGGTAATTTTCTTTTGGTCCAGTGAGCCTTCTAGAATGTGATAGAATAATCCAGTGGTCTTCTCCCCATAAGGACTCCCTGGAGAAACCTGCTCCTCTTTGTAGGAGAAAACCTGGATCAAACAAGGATGTGTAAACATTTTTGTTCTGACAACTTCCCTCCAGTCGCTAAGGACTGCAAATAAAGCTTCCACAAAAATGGAAGCTATTTTTGCTATTAGTAAAAATGCACTGGCTTGGTGCCCATAGCACAGTGGTTACAGTGCCAGCCACATACACCAAGAGAGGTGGGTTTGAACCTGGACCAGGCCAACTAAGTAACAATGACAACTGCAACATGAAAAATAGCCAGGCGTTGTGGCAGGTGCCTGTGGTCCCAACTACTTGGGAGGCTGAGGCAAGAGAATCACTTGGGCCCAAGAGTTTAAGTTTGCTATGAGCTGTGGTGCCATGGCACTCTACCAAGGGCGACATAGTGGGACTCCATCTCAAAACAACAACAAAAAAAATGCACAATGAATTTCATCTCTGTCTCTCCCTTCACAGCTAAGTTTCTTAAAAGATTATTTTATGGTTGCCACTTCTTCTTCATTTCTTATTCATGTTTGTACTTCTAAAATAATTTCATTAACACCCCACCATGCTACTAAAAACGACTCTTTCTTGAGGTCATTATTAACCTTCTAGTTACCAGACCAAGTAAATATAATAAGGTTCCCTCTAGACGTTTGCCATTAACAGTACTGAGAACTCGCTCCCTCTTGAAATCCTATTCTCCCCCACTGGTGGCTGTGACATCTTTTTTAAAATTTCCTTTCATATATCTGATTGCTCCTTCACCAAAAACCCTGTCACTGTGCTGTCCTTTGGTAAATGACGACATTCACTAACATTTGTTCCTCTGAGTTCCTTCCTTCTTATTCCTTGCATGCTCACTGATATGGCCCACATCTGTTAGTCTCGTGCCATATGGAGACTTCTCAGTCAACGCCAGACTGTGCACATGACAGTGGAGCTAAAAAATTCCTATAACCTGCTGACACTGTGGCTATTGTCATGTCAAACATAATGCATTACTCACATCTATGATAATGCTGATATAAAGAAATTCATTGCGTTGCCAGTCATACAAAAGTACAGCACATACAATCACACTATAGGGTGGCTAAAATCAACATTTTATTGTATATTTTTCAAATAGCTAGAAAAACGTATTTTGAATGTTCCCAACACAAAGAAATGATTAATGTTTGAGGTGATGGATATGCAAATTACTGTGATTTAATCATTACACATTGGAAATATGACACTATACCCCATAAACATGTATAATTATTATGTCAATTAAAAATTATGATAAAGGAAAAACATACCTTGCTCATGGCTAGGAAGAATTGCATTGTTAAAATGTCCAACCTACCCAAAGCAACCTACAGATTTAATGCAATCCCTATCAAAGCACCAATGTCATACTTTAAAGATCTTGAAAAAATAGTACTTTGTTTTATGGAATCAGAATAAATCTCAAATAGCCAATACATTACTTACAAATAAAAACGAATCACGAGGAATCATGTTATAAGACTTCAGATTATACTATAAATCGACAGTGATCAAAATGCATGGTACTGGCACAAAAATAAAGAGGTAGATCTATGGAACGGAAGAGAGAACCTAGAGATGAACCCAGCCACATATCCTCATTTGATCTTCGATAAGCCTAACAAAAACATACATTGGGGAAAAGATTCCCTATTTAATAAATGGTGCTGGGAGAACTGCCTGGCAACCTATAGAAGACTGAAACTGGACCCCCACCTTTCACCGTTAACAAAAATTGATTCTCACTAGATAAAAGATTTAAACTTAAAGCATGAAACTATGAAAACACTAAAAGAGAATACAGGGAAAACACTTGAAGCTATTGGCCTGGGAGAATATTTTATGAGAAGGATTCCCCACCCCCCTAACCCCCTAGCAATTGAAGCAACACCAAAAATATATTACTGGGTTCTGATCAAACTAAAAAGCTTCTGCACAGCTAAGGGCACTGTAAGTAAAGCAAACAGACAGCCTTCAGAATGGAAGAAGATTTTTGCAGGTTATGTTTCCAATACAGGTCTAATAACTAGAATCTACAGGAGAAGTCAAATTGATCAATAAGAACAAACAACCCCATTTCTTTGTAAGCAAGAGACTTAAACAGAAGCTTCTCTGAAGATGACAGATGCATGGCCAACAAACACATGAAAAAAATGCTCATCACCTTTAATCATCAGAGAAATGCAAATCAAAACCACTTTGAGATATCACCTAACCCCAGTAAGATTAGCCCACATCACAAAATCCCAAATCTGTAAATGTTGACATGGATGTGGAGAGAAAGAAACATTTCTCCACTGTTGGTGAGCCTGCAAACTAGTACAGCCCTTTTGGAAAGAAGTATGGAGAATTCTCAAGGAACTAAAAGTTGACCTACCATTTGATCCTACATTATCATTACTAGGTATCTACTCAGATAAACAAAAATCATTTTATAACAAAGACATTTGTACCAAAATGTTTACCGCAGCCCAATTCACAATAACCAAGTCATGGAAGCAGCCTAAATGCCCATTGACCCATGAATGGATAAACAAGTTGTGGTATATGTATGCCATGGAGTACTATGCAGCCATAAAAAAGAAGTAGACTTTACATCTTTTACATTTACCTGGATGGAGCTAGAGCATATTTTTCTTAGTAAAGTATCTCAAAAAAGGAAAAAAATTATCCAATGTATGCAATACTATTATAAAACCAAGATAGATACACTTACCTATTCATACTAATGATAAAATGCAAAGATAGTTCAGAAAGAGGGGAGAAGAAAGAGAAGGGAGGAGAGTGGGAAGGTGAGCGGAGGGAAGGAATTTGGTGAGATCTTACCTAATATACGCAATGCAAGGGTACATTTCAAAACAACAAAGAGTATATTACAAATATTGTACCACAAAAATAAGTAAGTGAGGTGATGGTTATGTTAATTAGCTTGATTTAAACATTCCACGGTGTATAGCAAATCATCACATTGTACCCCATAAATTAGTCAGTTATGATTAAATAAAAATTAAGTTAAAAAACAAATACTGATAAAATAAAAAAGATTAAAAAATAAAAATATGTGCAGCACAGTACATAATACTTGAAAATGATAAAGAATTATGTTTCTGGTTTATGTTTACTACATTTTTTATCATTTTTTTTAAAGTTAACTATAAAAAAAACCTCAGGTAGCTCCCAGGAGGTCTGGGGACGGGCTTTGTTGCCATGGGAGGTGACAGCTCCATGTGTGTTACTACACATGAAGACTTTCCAGTAGGACAGGACGTGGAGGTGGCAGACAGTGATATTGATGATCCTGACCTTATGTAGGACAAGGCTAACGTGTGTTTTGTTTTAGTTTTTAACAGTTTATTTTTTATTTTTTGAGATAGAGTTTCACTATGTTGCCCTCATTAGAGTGCTGTGACATCACAGTTCACAGTAACCTCAAACCCTTGGGTTTAAGTGATTCTCTTTTCTCAGCCTCCCAAGTAATTGGAACTACAGGGACCCACCACAATGCCTGGCTATTTTTTTGCTGTTATTGTTTATTAGGCCCGGGCTGAGTTAGAACCCACCAGCCCTGGAGCTTGTGGCCAGCGCCCTAACCGCTCAGCCACAGGTGCCCCCCAACAAACAGTTTAAAGTGCAAAAAAAATTTAAAGATAGAAAAAAGTTTATAGAATAATGATATAAAGTATTTTTGTATAGCTGTAAAAATGTGTTTGTGTTTTAAGCTAAGTTGTTATGACAAATGAGTCAAAAAGTAAAGAAAAAAGTTAAAAATTTTATAAAGTAAAAAGCTTCTTGGGCAGTGCCTGTGGCTCAAAGGAGTATGGTGCCGGCCCCATATCCTGCAGGTGGTGGGTTCAAACCCGGCCCTGGTCAAAAACTGCAAAAAAAAAAACTTCCAGTAAGCTAAGATTAGTTAATGAAGAAAGAAAAAACATTTTTAAACACACACTCATTTTCATTTTATTGAGATTCTTATTTCTACAACAGTTGTTAAAAAAATCTTTTTTTTAATTTTTATTAAATCATAATTGTGTACATTGGTGCAATCATGGGGCACAATGTGCTGACTTTATATACAATCTGAAATATTTTCATTGAACTATTTAACATAGCCTTCATGGCCTTTTAATCACTATATGAA